>OZ023328.1:4190851-4211145 GCA_964007535.1 Brachyptera risi | reverse complement strand
AAGTCGGGTATAAGCGGGAATTTTAAAAATCAGGCGAGGCAAAACAATTGAAGAATTATTTTTTCAAATTGTGAACTTGTATTTGCAGCAACTAAAAATGGTATTTAATTAATGAAATTTCGATTTTTTTACATTTTGAGTAAAATTCCAGAAAAAAAAATTCCCTGACTTTTCCAGATTTATCAAATTCCCTGATTTCTCCAGGTTTTTCAGTCTTGTAGATACCCTGTGTGTGTGACAACATGAGTCGAGACTCGATCATAACGCTGTCAAACTTCAGAACACTCTTCCTGAAGAAATGACATCTATGGAATCTTTCAATATTTCTCAAATTACTGTAAAGCGACAAAGAGTTTCATGATATTAGACGAGCTTTTCTATAAGATCTGAACATCTGTATTATCCTGACGAAAGTTGACGTGTAAATAAGTATACTGTGAATAAATTATCATTGTTATTATTATTATTATTACTTTTTGGCACTGAACGTATTCCTTTCTTACATCTTAGTCTACTGAACTTTACATATCATATCTATTCTCTGTTATTTTCAACCTACAGATAAGCCTTCCCAGGCTTTGTGGAAAAGAGTTTGATTTCAATTCAATGAATTGTTGTCATTCATCTCATTTTTCATTAAGGTAGGCCTATTCTGCCATTTTTTCTAGTGTTATCTGAAAATCTTTATGAATAAATGAAATTGATTTAATCGAATTTAATATTGTTATATGCAATATTCGTGAAAGAGAGTAAAGCTAGGTTCCCATAACGATTTTTTCACGTGACGTCTGTCAAAACATCGGACGGCATCGTTGGTGTGAAATAGATCGTGTTCCTATGCCGTTTTCCTCACGTCACATAAAGTATGCATTCTACCGGCAAAGACTTCAACTTTTTGAGGATAACCATCGAATTTAAAATGTCGAACATGACAATATCTTTGGTCGAACAGATCACCGCCTTCTCGAGTACTAAAAATATCCCATACGAACTGTCAGTTCAGTTCTGTCAGTTTTCTTCTCGGTTGATGTTTTTTCTTGGTTATGTGTATATGGTTATGGTTATGAGTCAATATATATAATATAGGTAATTAGATTAGAGATAGGCCTATAATTATCATTCTAGATGAGATATTCAAGATCGTCAACATATCGAAATTATATGATAGCTTGAGTGCAAGATCAAATCTGTGGCCTATTTCCATCCACGCCTTTTCTGTCAATGGTTTGTTCTCGTTATCCTTCAAGTTCAAGTTGTAGAGGCAGAGATACTCCCTAATGGCTTCGACAAACATTTCGGGATCAAAACTCATGGTTTTGATAATCAATTGGGACAATTAGGACCAAACTTGTAACCTATAACATCAAAATATTGAAAAGGCAGTGTTTGATTTTGAGCGCGATTTTATCCTCATTATCGAAAATACAAATGAGACGGAAGTGCGACGATGCGATCCTACATTCGACTGTTGATACTCTACACGACTTCCGCAAATCGTCCCGTGCCGTGCCGTGCCGTGCCGTGACGTGCCGTGCCGTGACGTGCCGTGCCGTGCCGTGACGGACGTCAAAAAGTTCAAGTTGGCTCTAGTTGGACGGGGAAAAATCGTTGCCTCCCACCGTTGTTTTTTCTTGCGCGTGATTAGTGGAAAGTTGCCGTCGTCCGATGTTTTGACGGACATCACGTGAAATAATCGTTATGGGAACCTAGCTTAATTTTGTTTGTGTGAATAAAAAAAAAGAAAAAAAATATTCAGACCCACAGACAAGTCGAAACTTATGTGACTTTGTGGGTCTACGTTATCATCAGGTTGTATGGTTGAAATAGGAATGAAACGCCTGAAACTGAAAAAAAGTATCGCTTTGAAAAAATGTGTAAGTAACCTAAACAAGAATGAAACCAGTATTAAAACAATCTCCAAATAATTAAAATAAAAAGTGCGCTGTTCCTCTTAGCGGTCAGTGTGATTGGTAGGCCTACTGCCGTGTATCAATGGAACCAACAAAATAATGAAAATATTATCAAGTTTTCAAAGAGAATGAATATTTGTTTGGTTGATGAACGAAGAAGCAAAACCCAGAGTTATTAGATGAGCGTAGCGAAGTCTCCATCCCACTCTTATAGGGCTTTGTCTGTTTTTTTTTTCGTTTTGTAAGCACTCCACAGGTCGCAGGGTTTGACTGATCAACATGAAATTTTTTTTTGTACACGCAAACTCATCCAACTTATAACTGTATAGTTTTTGGAATGAATCGGTTGAATCAATTTTGAGAAATGTCATCTGAAAGTTTCTAAAAACCCCATAAGATTTGGCTGGGTGGAAATGTTGACAAATAAATTCTCTCCAAATGAGATGAAATTTGCTCTGAATGTTTATACATAGATTTTACACATCATTACCATTTTGTATGCAATTCTAACCAGCCGTTTTGAAGAGAAAATTAAAATAACTGGATTTATTCATCAAATATATCAGAAAAATAATGACAGTCTTGGGTTGCCGAGATTCACTGCTTTCTAGATTCATTGCGTCAAGGTGTGTAGAATACCAGAGTCGATAAAGTAGAAGGGTAGAACTACTTTAACGACTTATGTACCTTATTCAGATATCAAGGTGTGTAGAATACCAGAGTCGATAAAGTAGAAGGGTAGAACTACTCCAATGACTTTTATACCTTATTCGGATATCTGCCTCTTCTTACAACGCTCATGTTGCGTTTGACTAGTCAAACCCACACGTAACATGCAGCGTTAACTTATAGCTACCAGTACTCAAGATCTCAGGCTTCCGATCTCCATTTATTCGATTCAATATCGTTTTCAAATTGAAAAACTTGATATCGTTTTAAAATGTAAATGTGAACGACAACCCTACTATAAATACTATATAGGATTGTTCGGACTAATATCGATATCATCAACCGTATAGTAAAGCGATATTTCTCTCCAATAATCTTATCGAATGTTCAAAGTCGTAACTTATTGGAATTTTTAATTCATGTTCGTCGTTATACAAAAGGGGTCCTCATTGGCTTAGAAGGTGTTCACTAAATTATTGAATATTTATTTTCATTACAACAATTTTGGATAAAAATTCCGGTGGTTGAGGATCGGTAGACATATTGGTGAAGTAAGTCGAGAAGAATGAGTATAGAGTTATTAATTAATAATTATTCAGAATTTCATTGAAGTGGATATCCTTGGAAAAAACTTCCATCTGGTCCAGATCCAGAGTCTAATGACCTGACCCAGGAATGAGTTACGTCCTACATTGGTGTTGAATCGGGGCACAAATAACTTATGATAATGGTCTCGTCGACCATGGAATGTGGCTGGTGCGACGAGACCCATCATGTCACTCCAAGCCGGATGGCCCGAAACAGTCTTGTATTGGCACCGAAGAGCAGCCCGATTTCTGCGGAGTTGAAGAGGCTTCCAATTTAGTTCTTTCTTCAAAGCACCGACACTGATCCAAGGCTGTTCCTTCTCCTTATTCCAGCAACGATGTTGATTCACGACGTATCTGACAGCCTCGCTCTGAATCGATTCCAGACCAGATATGTGTTCCTAAGTATAGGCATTCCACACAGCGCTACAATATTCCAGCAGAGGGCGAATCAAGCATTTATATGCGTGGTTCTTCGTTGCAGGCAGGCTCCTTTTCAAGTTACGTATAATGAAGTGAAGCTTTTGTTTTGCGCTTGATTCAGTTTCAACAATATGGTTATTCCATGAAAGGTCATGCTGAAGATGGATCCCAAGATATTTAGATGAGAGAGACTTGCTTAGCTGAAGACCATTCAGTGAGTATTCAGTATTAACTGGTACTCTACTCCGTGTGAAGCTTACAATGCAGGTCTTCTGTTCATTTAGATTCATCCCATTTTCTATCGCCCACCGATGAACATTATCTAGGTCAGTTTGCAGAGATTGTTCATCAGATTTCCTAACGATTTCAGAATGAATGATACAATCGTCGGCGATTAGTCTGATCTTATTTGAGACTCTGGTGATAATATCATAGATGAATCTAATGAATAAAACCGGTCCGAGGAAAGTTCCCTGGGGAACACCCGATGTAATACTGATGAGATCGGACAAAGCCTGCCCAACTTTTACTGACTGAGTTCTCCGATGCAAGAACTCTTTTATCCATTTAACTACTCTGAAATCCAACTCCATCTGAGAGAATTTCTCGATCAGCAGCCTATGGCGGACTAAATCAAAAGCTTTTGAGAAGTCAAGGAAGATTCCATCAACTTGAGTTCTTTTTTCGATAGAGTTTGCAAGTTCTTGTGTGAAACCAATGAGTGGTGATTCACAAGAGAATCCTCTTCTGAACCCATGTTGTGTGTTTGTGAGCCAGTTGTTCATTTCCCATTTGGAGTGAATATAATCTATGATGAGCCTTTCGAAGACTTTACTGGTTATCGATAATTGGCCTAGAGTTCGACGGCTGACTACGATACCTACGATGACTACATGTATATATATATATATATATATATATATATATATATATATATATATATATATATATATATATATATATATAAATATATATATATATATATATATATATATATATATATATATATATATATATATATATATATAAATACATATAAATATATATATATATATATATATATATGAATATATATATATATATATATATAATATATATATATATATATATATATATATATATATATATATATAAATATATACATACATATATATATATATATATATATATATATATATATATATATATATGTATTATGTATATATATATATATATATATATATATATATATATATATATATATATATATATATATATATATATATATATATATAAATATATATATATATATATATATATATATATATATATATATATATATATATATATATATATATATATATATATATATACATGCATACGTGTGTGTGTGTGTGTGTGTATGCTCTGTTTGTGGAAAGGTGGGCCATGAGGCGAAGGCTGTCGAACAGAGCGAGGTGACGATGTGAGGCGTGTGTGTGTGTGTGTGTGGAGCGCCCATCTATCAAGTGCCACTGCCACACTGCCGCCCCCACCTGCCGCCCCCGTCCGCCGCCCCCCAGCAACTGGTGGCCGGCCAGCCACCTCCACGCGCTACAGCTATCGGAAACCGATCACAAGCACTGGAGGCAGCCTCCTCGCACGTCTCTCTTGGCCAAATCTGTATCGAGTTTTGATTTACTTTCGTAAATTCGTACTGAATTTTTTTCATTTTTGTATATTTATTTAGCGACCCGCTGACTCAGTCAACTATCGCTCTGCGTTAGGAACTGAAGTCAAGTTGGGCGTGGGTTCGAGTACCGCCTGAGGTATGGTTTCATGTTAACGTCTTTTCACCTAACACTTCATAGTTTCATCGACTTTTTTCCAATTCAGAATTGCTGTCTTGAGAAAAGGCAAGACCAGACCAGGATGGAGGACAGGAAAACGGAGTAGTGCATTTCCTGTCCTTTCGGCTGCTGCTGTCCGAGGTACAATAAACCTACACTGGGCACATTAGTATAGTAGAAAGGGTGCGATTTGCCTATTGAGGAGTTTTCCTAAGTAGAGTCACAAATAATCATGAGATAAGTTAAGATCTATACGTTGAATTAATACACGAATATTTTGTTGGAGGGGGTAAAATGTTGAAATGAAACCAAATAATCTGAAAAATGTCGGTGGGGACTGAAAGTGATTGCTAACATATGAGAAGACACCAACCGTACTGAAAACGCTGTTCTGAAACTCGACTATCCATGAACCAACTGTCCTAAAATCAACTGTATTGAAAACCAACCGACCCAAGTGGGAGGTTTGGCTCCTCCTCTTGAAAAATTTCATTTGACAAAAAATCCTTACCCACCTAACCTCAACCATCGCTAAAAAACCCGGAAACATTCAATGGAAGGTGACAATTTGTAAAAAGGAGGAGCCAACCCCTCCCTCCCACTTCGACATCTCTACAAGTTGCTCAAGTACCGGTAGTACAAATTTAGAACTGTCATTTTCTGGTAGCCTAACATAGATTTGTCTAAAATCATTCCCACTTCAGAATCCTTTCTATAACCTTGATTAATTACACCTTGCAAGCCACAACAGAGAAACATTCTATCATATTATTATATCTATTGACTATTCTCTCTTTTTAGTTTCAGTTTTTCTGTTTTGATATTTCCCATATTTGTGATATGTGCAAATCTGTGTGATAATAAATAAATAATCAAATTGCAGCCGAGTTGAAGTACAGTTGTCCAATCTCCTCAACATATCCTGGCCACTTTCAGGCGAGCATGCCCGAATCTAGGCCGCCAGTAAGCTTACCTTGATACTGTCGTAGCAAGCAGTGACCCTGCCGTTCTGCACCTCGACGTTGGCGGGCGGGTGCGCGAACTTGCACTCGGTGTCGGGCCGCGTGCACTTGTTCCTCTGGAACTCTCTGCACACCTCCAGCTGCAGCCAGCGCGAGTCCTTGCCGTTCAGCAGGTTGTTCATGTTCACCATCGCCATGGCGGGGGCCTTACTCGCGATATACGATTCTCACTTATACGACTTCTCACTTATACGACTTGGTTATATTAATTATGGAGGGATGAAGTGTTTGTGTTTGTAATTGAACTGACAGGATCCGTGGTGATGCTGCTGTGACAAAAACGAACGGAGATGGTGTCTTCTTTTGTTGATCGTTGTATAATGAACTATTTACGTAGGTACACGAAAAATATATGTCTATATTTGAGTAATATATTTGAATATATGGTTGTTATCGTCGCTAAAAATCACACGAATTTAAAATATTCACTTTTCGGAACGTTCTTACGACTTGCTTGCTATTTTACGGTTGTATCCGGTCACTAAGTTAAACGACGATTATAAGTTATATATTTAATATCTTCACTTGGAATATGTTAATATATATTTTTGAGTTATATATTTATATATATATATTTTCTTCTTATTTCATATATGTAGTATGGCAAACGAAGACTAGTTACATGAAAAATATTAAAGACTATAATATTAATATCACTGGACCGTTCTAAATATCACCGTATTCCGAATTATTCCGTCAAAATGTCCACAAAATGGTTTTGGTTAGCTCAGTTTGCTAGGTAGCTCAGTTTCGAAACTCGTGCGAATGGACTGGTAATCGTCCGAGGGGGATTTCTCCCGGTCTGGTTGGCGGCGACAGAAGGTAATGCAGCAGCGGCGGGGCTGTGGCGACCGGTGACGGGGCGCGCGGGAAGCGGTAGAGACAAGTGAGTACGGGCCTAAGCAAAGAGCGACTCGGAAGCGTGGTACGATTCAAAGCAGTTGGCGAACACGTTCGTATGGCGCCTGATTTTCGAAAGGGGATTGGGGGCAAGGGGGTAGGCAGATGTAAGCTATCGCATGATTGGCTGGCTGGTTTGGTACAAGCAAGCTGGTTGGTAGCCGGTGAAGCAGCACTCTTCAAGGGTAGAAGTCTGCAAAAAAGAAGATGGGAAAACACCAATCAGCCAAGTAATGTTATACAAGAGTCTCTATATACACGAGCATGCACAGATAGCGTGTATTTTCACCCCAGCTCTGCATATAGCATAGGATGAGAATCTAATAAAGCTAAGCGGGAGCTTATCGCCGATTTAATTTTCCAATTTTCTCTGTGCTCTTTTAATGTGAGAGATTAGGCAGCTTTGCAAACTCTAATCTCTTTGTTTTTTACATCACAATTGATCACGATTGGTTCGCACATGGATGGGTGCCCACAAGGTTCAGTGAGGCCTTATTCGAACATCGATGTGACTTGGGTTGAAAAAGAGCCAAAGCAGAGGGACCTGTTCATCCCATGTGGCATGCCATCACTGACAGATTGGGATGTTACATGGTTCAGCTAGAGGACGTAGCAGCGCTGCTGTACGTCTTGCAAATTTGTTATTCTCTCGAGTACGAACTCGAACAATAACTTTCGTTATCCTTTTCAAATGATATTATTGAATTAAATATCAACATTTGATATCACAGTAATACATAAAAGAAAGCATGTAGTTAATATTAAAATATGTAGAATTGAGTAACAATAAATGGAGATGAATTTATTCTGTATGAATATATAAGAGGAATAAACCTCTTTTGTGTTATGTACTTGTAATGTATTCGTATTATACTATGAAGTTGATCAATCATCAGCGCTAGTCAATCATTGTTCCGTCTTCTATTGTAACCGATAGACAAATCCCCTTTGTGCACTACTCTAGTTATCGATGTGGTAGCCCCAGCACGTAGGCTACCCTCAAAACAGATATCTTGATTAACGATTACTGAATACGTAAACGTATCTATATCGAGCAAGTTCAAAGAAATGTGTGTCTATTCAGTCAGATGAGTGTGGTAGAGGCATAGATCTATATTACCGAGATACGATACTCAACATTAAGAAGGCGCATACATATTTATGTCTCGGCATGTAGCTTCACAGCGCTTTACAAACCGGGAAGTTTCCCACATATTCGACATATATTAGTGATTGATAATATAGAATGCCTTGCTCAGATTCTATTTGTAAATGTCCAATATGGTCGCCGAGATCGGAACGAGCACCTGTCGCTATCGGCTGCAGGAGTCAAGTATCACGGTATAAGGTAATACATATATATGATGAGAGATTCCATTTGATATCCTGGAAAAAAGCGGACTTGTATATTCTGTTTTTTCATTTGAACTGCTATTTGTGCAAGACAGACACATAGCCTGGCCAGTCGAAGAGACCAGTCGACTTGCTAGTATGCCTATTGGACATTGGTCTCGTAGGAGAGATCGGGATTGTTCCTGAGAAAAATCACTCAGAATCGCTCTTAGGAAGATAATTAAAGGATAGTTAAAGGACATCACAAACCTGAAACTAGATGTTGATAAATGATTGCGTTATTGTAGAAAAAAACAGAAAGCGTCATCTCAATTTCAGAAATTATGAATTATCCATTTGTCCTCCAGAGACCAAGAGTCATGACGTGAACAGTGCCGATCCTGTATAGAAATATGAAGAGAATCTGCGTCACAACTCGGAAAATGGTCAGGTTCTGGAGAATTGGAAGAATTTATTTCAATTTAATTCAATACTAATTTTATTCGAAATGATTGGAATAAATATCATCACCATTCATTGAAATTCAGGGTTGTGAAGTCCTTGAATTAGGACGAATATTTCTCGCGTTGTGGTGCTACGCGACGGATGTTTCTCGCGTTGTGGTGCTACGCGACGGATGTTGTTGTTGAGTTAATTGCATGCCACATTGAGCCCGGCTGTAGCGCGCAGGATGGGCGGACAGGGGTTATTTTATTAGCCATTCGAACACAAAGTTTGCCGACCACACCTCTCTGTCGAGCAACATCGCGATACGTCTGCGAGGTGTGATTTCTTGGAACCAAGCAGCAAGAATCTCGACCATCAGTCACACGCGTCGCATCCTCACTGCGCGGCGCAATCGAGGGGCAAACAACTAGTAGTACACCTGATTTCAGATCTCAAGGGATTTTACGGAGATTTCACGAAATTACAATGGATTTCAGGAAGATTTCATGACAAGTGTTCACCAGATTTCGGGAGTTGTTGATCACTCGGTCGCAATATTGCATTTTTCCCTCGCGGATCAACCCCTCTGCCCAAGTCGTGAGACGGCAGACATAAATGTACCGTCGACTGGAAATATCCCAGTGTACACTTACGGACACACACAATATTCTTCTCTCCGAGATTATAATTGTAATCTAAATGAAATTACGCACATTCAACCGCTAATTTTTTCATGAAACTTCAAGTGAAGTGTGTATAAGCACTTTTGTCTTCTATTTTAGTGCGTATAGAATGAAAGTATATACCGGTACTTGAAAATATGTATTTTCATGTAGTTTCATCGACAACTTTATGTGACCGCCACCGTATAGGGCCTACTCTATCCACTAAAGTGACTAAACCACATGAAAAACGAATACATCTGCATATAATTCTATTGGCTTCAAGTTCGCAAAGATCAATGTTTTGTCCAAGCAAGTGTCATTGAATGATAAACCCAACCCGACACTGGTAGCTCAGTTGTAACACGCTTGTTCCATGTGACGGAAATACGAGTGTAGATCGCGCCTCGATTCGATCCCCGCCACCGTCCGTCCTTGGATACATTTTCCGTGTCTTGAAAAGAAACATGCGGGACTCGAACCCACGATCAATGATGTTATCAGTCCCCCCCTCCCCCCCCCCCCCCCTCCCATGAGACGAGTCTAACCGGTGTCCGCTGACACAAGTGAAACAGAGCACACGATTTGAAACATCTCGCCATCAACAATAGGACGTGTATAATCTGTGTGGACGTAACCGCGTGGCAATATTGCCAAATGGGTTAGCTAAACTTCGGTAACCTTCACTTTCTCTTTCTATTCCGCGGACATGCGCGCTTTGTGCAACGTCCATTGTGTGCGCCAGTCAGTGTTTGAGGCCAGCACGGTGTGACCATTAGGTCATACATGTACTTGCAAAGATGCGTTACTCCTGCAGCCAATAGCGACATATGCTCGTTCCGATCTCGGCGGCCATATTGGACATATACAAATAAGACAGAGGCCTTATTGCAAGCAAGATTTTTTTATCGGGTTTATAATGATGCACTATGTACTGGTGACCAGGATTTATTGGCGTTGGTAAATGATATATGAGATGATGGGATGATGACATGAAAGGTTATTTTATTATAGCTGTTTAGCTGTTTATGGATATAGTGGGAAGATGTCGGTCGTGCCTTGTTGTTAAGGAACCATCCCAGGATTTACCTCTTAGACAAAGGGAAACCGCAAAAAAAAAACTGTAGAATGGTCACCATGGCGGGAAACGAACTCCGGTCTCCTGAATGACGGTTCAGTGTATTAACCACACGGACACTCGTCCCAGTTGGTGCTGGAATATTTATAATAATGAAAATATATAGATATTCTATCAAAACGATGGTGAATAAGCACCCTCGGTAGCTCAGTCACCGCTTCATAAACTGAAGTCACCGTTGGGCGTGGGTTCGAGTCTCGCATAAGGCAAGGGTTTTTGTAAACGTCCTCTCACTGATCATCACTTCATAGTTTCATGATCACCTGCTCATTCGTACCCCTATAACCTAGCTATTGGTGGGGTCGTTAAGCAAACAATAATCAATCAATCAACCGACGGTCAGTAATGAATTGAAAACTCGCAATTAGTTGGAATGAGAACCAGAAATGGAAGGGATGAATTTATATATTAGGCCCTATATCAAATATATTCAAGAATAATTAAATATATATATATATATATATATTTATATATGTATATATATATATATATATATATATATATATATATATATATATATATATATATATATATATATATATATATATATATATATATATATATATATATGTAGATAGATAGATATATGTATATATATATGCCTATTTAGAAAACGAAGAGGGTGCGTTCGAGTCCCGCTTGAGGCATAAGTGTTTGTAAACGACCTTCCACTTTTCATCTCCTCATCACCCCACCAGCCCAATCGTACCCCCATATAAACCAGTATTTGGTGAGGCTGTTGAGCACCATTAAAATATATCACATGTGTATTTAATGTTATACAACACTCTAGAAGAGTGTGAAGTGAGAAAAAAAAGGAAAAAAAACTGATATATTTCTTTTCAAAAATATCAAACCGTACGTTGTCACGGTTTTCACACTTTCACACCGTTTTCTATCGTGTATGTGTGTGTGTATATATAAAAGGGTTTGCATTTGCATGGTGTGAATGGTTTATTCGGTGAGTGGCAAGCCTCCCCCTTCCCCCCTCCCCCCACCCACTCACTTCAACCCCTAGGACTGACTCGACACAAGGTTTTGCTTTTTAAGGGGGTGGTGTAAGCAGTGTGCTCATTCAAATAGAGAATTTCATCTTTACTATTTTGTCCATGTTCATGAACTAGTGTGATTGAAGAAAGAAGTATATCAACCCCAAGATAATTGTTGGTTTCTCAGACAATATTTCAATTCAATTCAATTTAAATATAATTTTATTCTTGTTCATCAAAGATGAAACATATTTATAAGTTATGCATTAACATACAGTTTCAAACATACAGTTGAACATATAGTTTTATAACAATATAATAATAAAATTAACAATACATTGCAAATCCTATAAATATAGGCCCATATATCAATTGGAAACGTTTTGAGGTAAAATGGAATTGATCGCAAGAATTCAATTTTAATTTTGAGAAAGAGATTTCAATTGTGGTGTTTAATCCTAATTTGGAAACAAGAAGCCCGCGTAAGAGAAAACTCTTGTGTGACATTCTATGTCTGTGAATTGAATAAGTTCCAAGATGAAATGTCAATGAGTTTCATCTCATCTTCATAATCACTGACGTATCTTCTTGAAACTGATTGAGTTCACAAGAGTGGAACAGGATTGATTGAAAAGCCTACAATCACATATTGGACGTGGATATACATGCTCATTGAATTAGACTGATGGTGAGTGGACATAGAAATGAATGGTATAGAGATCAATGACTCTTCAATCATTTCAAATAATTTTCAATAATTGGAAATCAATTTAAATCACTCCTTAAAGAGCACCTCACAATTAATAGTTTTTATTCTTTGCACAAGTTTGTTGATGCTGGATTCCAGTAAATTAATTTTAGCCTACTTATTGATCTTATTTTGCTATGTATATATATGGACATATTCAGTAATTCGTTTTCTTTTTTTTTGTTATTCAACTGATTATCTATATTATCCGACTATCTATATATCTATGTATCAAAGTGTCTTCATTGTAGTACAAGTAATCATAATAATTTGAATTTTATTTATCTACCTCAAATCCATATCAAACAATCTGAAATCTTTATAAAAGTATTATTATTTGTCGTATTACTTGTTTGATGTACTATAATAAGTACTTTGTTGATAATTCATAAATGATGGCTTACTGCCATACTCAATTGTAATGCTATTTATAAGTTGCATTGTAAAATATGTAAATTGTGAAGCGATTTCCTTGAAAGCGGGTTAAAGGAATAAACACTAGTACCACCTGAATGCAGCCCCCCCCCCACACCGTTCCAACCCCTCAGAGCATACGCTGGACTCGCAGCCTCCTTCAGTCATCTCACGCAGCCTCTTTGCATATCCTGCATCATTGAGACGCATATTACCATATGAATGCACAGCGTTAAACATGCCTCATGGAACAAGGGAACAGAGAGACCAAGTCGGGCGATAACACATGTTACACGGCCCGTACAGCTAGAGATGTTTCATCTTTTAATTCTACACTGGGCTTACAGACGCTCTATAATGATGACCACGATCTATTGGCGTCGGTGAATGATGTATGAGATGATGGGAAGATCATTTTATTATGTGTTTTTGGATAGTGGGAAGGTGTCGGTCGTGAAACGAGAGAGGGAAACCACAAGGAACCTGTCACGATGGTCAACCACGGCGGGAATTAAACCCCGGTCTTCTGGATGACGAATCACTGTGCTAGCCACTCGACCACAAGTCTCATTGAAAGAAACATCGCATGTTTCCATCACCTCATTCATCATTCACCAACGCCAATAGATCGTGGTCATCATTATACAGCAATATAGAAATATAGACATTTTGAAAGGGCCTTTGTCCTTCACTCCATTGAAATTGAGAAATATGGTATTATATAGCCACCCTCGGTAGCTCAGTCAGCTGAGGCACTGCTTTAGGAACTGAAGTTACCGTTGGGCGTGGGTTCGAGTCCCGCATAAGGCATGGGTTTTTGTGAACGTCCTTTCACTTATCATCACATCACAGTTTGATAATCACCTGCTCATCCGTACCCCCGTATAACCTAGCTGTTGGTGGGGTCGTTGAGCGAAAATAATCAAAAATATAATCGGTACTATATAGTAGGCCTAGGCTATATGAAGAATTGTATTCATTCAAGAGAAAAGAGTGTATTTATCATATTAAATGTGTTCTTGTTGAAGATGGCATCTGACGGATGAAGGGAATGACGCTTAACGAGGAACATCGCAATCATTCTGACGCACAATGACGATCTTTGATTCTTTTTTTTATATTGGGTTTAACGACGCACTGTAATGATGACTGAGATCTATTGGCGTCGGATCAATGATTAATGAGATGATGGGATGATGAGATGAAGGTTTTTATGGGTAGTGGGAAGGATAGTGGGAAGGAAGCGGTCGTGGCCTATATTGTGGGAACCATCCCGGCATTAGCCTATAGACCACAGAGGGAAACCACGAAAAACCCCTGTGAAGATGGACGGTGGCGGGGATCGAACCGGGTCCGATATGTCCCTTCACCTCCCGGGTCACACGAAGCAAGTGCGCTAACCACTCAGCTATACTGTGCCGGTATATTCGATTCTCCAACTGGAAATCGTCCTCCCAATGCATACTTTCTACCAGCATATCACAGCAGTCACTACCCATACGAGAGTCCCCATGTGGAACTGTGTGTTTGGGGGCGGGGATAAGCCGCTTACAGATGCAAGCGACGCACGCATACCAATGCAACACACACACACACAGAAGCACGACTTTCAAGCGTTGGCTACGAATTGAATCGTCAGTGATAATAAATCGGATTAGCGTAGAGCTAGAAGTAAGCCATACGCGATACAAAGGCCATACATTTCAGAATGAATTGCAAGACATCAACAGTTCTTACTTGAATTACTGACAAGAAAAACTCAACACCCTGAAGTATTAGTAATGTAGCTACTATACGCGCTAAGCCTCGGAGTGTAAGCTCAGACATACGCTTGATTGTGAGACAGACGGCCTGGCCTGTTCAAGTCTTTATGAAACTGCGATCAGCATTCACTGCGAATAACATTATATATATATATATATATATATATATATATATATATATATATATATATATATATATATATATATATATATATATATATATATATATATATATATATATATAAATATATATATATATATACAGTGGCGTAACTACCGCAGGGGCAGCCGCTCCGGGGCCCACGGCCACGGGGGGCCCATGCTGTATCACTAGGAAAACGCTATAGACGCGTTGTTAGACGAGCGGAAAGTAATAGTATGTCGACTTCATTGCCGAACTTTTGCCTAAATTCGCCAATTGGGTAACAATTTTAGTTAGAAATGGGTAAAAACGGCTTCGAGTGGTACCAATTCAGCACATTTCATGTCTTTTCTTCAAAATGGCTGACCCGATCAAGTTGAGAATTTCCAGAAATGTGTATCAAGATGTTACTCAACTTCACACAAAATTTCAATTTTTTTGAAAATAATTTTTCTTAATTTTTTCCGCCGTGTTATTCTAATAGGTATTTTTGAAACGTCTAAAATTCATAAAAAAAGTTGATATCCGATAATGCCACAAAACTATACAGATCTAAGTTAGATGAGGAACCACGATGAAAAAAAGATTGAAATTGATAGCTGTAGCCGTTGACCTGTGGAAAACCGACAAAAAACATAAAAAAAAAACATAAAAACGAACACCAATTTTTTTTAAGTATGTCAAATTGAATCCTCGCTAAAGCTCGTCTAATCATAAATACGTTTCAACGATTATCGAAAAATAATGAAAATATATTTAGCTGGAAAATATAGCTGGAAAAAAACTTCAAATTCTATCAACATCTGAAATTACTCGGAAAATAACTGAGTTATCGACATTTTTGCCGATAAGAAAGCACTCAAGAAGGTGCTGAAATAATGTGGAGTGAAACAGCACGCACAATAGTAGGCCTAATAGTACCATATCAAGTCATCAAGTCAAAGTCATATTAAAGTGTTATTGAAATCATTTCATCGTTTGGTCAAGTAGAAACGTGATTTTGAAAATAATTCCAGGATGAGGAAATTCAAGTTTAAGCCAAATGAGTATTTTCTTGAGTACAAATCGTAGGAACACTGTTATATTTTTCTTGCTGAACTTACAGCACTCGAGGGGGGCAAGAAAGCCCTAGATTGGCAATGTCAAAATACCGATTTTTGGTACACTTTTCCCAGAGTTCTCTCAAGTTAAAGCGACACAACTTTTTGTGGGAGTAAAAATATGCATTTGTAACAACTGGTGTGTATGATATAATTGTTGGAGACAAATTTTTCGGCGTTCCGATTTTTTTGAGCAACGACCAAATTTTATGACACATTCAAGCGAACAATATTTTTTATTTTCGGACGAATTTGAAAAAAAAAGAATTTTCTGTACACCAGTTATGGTAAATCTAGGTATGTCGAAGATTTCAGCACTTCAACACAAAAATTGTAAGAGTTATGTGTACCCAGACAAGAAAAAGTTTAGTTTTGAGGAATTTAATGTTGAACAATTGTTAGCAAAATGTGATTTTCGAACAATGGTGACCATCTTCTTTTCCAATGAAAATAGCAGTCTACCAAGTCATGAAAAATGAATTGAGTAGAAATAAGAAAGTAAACAAAAGAATAATTATTTTCATGGATACGTAAACCAGATAGTTTTATTGAGCTTGTATTATTTCCAGTCACTATAATCTACAAAAAAATAATTTATGAAATGAAAAAATCAAGAATCATTTTTGAAAAAAATGCTTTCTTGCCCCCCTTAGAGTGAATATGAGCTTGCTACTTCGACTACATTCTGGTGAAAAGTCAACTATTTTTCCTCTCAAGAGTGAGTGTCATTCAATCTGTATCTTCAAGAGAACCATTTAGATTTACAAAATGACATTTGAGCCTAATTGTGAATCTATTTCGATCATAATTTTGAGTGTACTTCAAATTTTCAATCGTCTTCAATAGTAGATTGAAAAACATGAAATATGGAGGTTGTATGTTGATGATATCGAAATTTCATCATTTTAATTGATATATTTTTTGTGTGGGGGGGGGGGGGGGGGCAGGGTGGCCCATGTGTCCTTTGCTCTCGGGCCCAAAATTCCTAGTCACGCCACTGTATATATAATTAGGCCTATATATATATATATATATATATATATATATATATATATATATATATATATATATATATATATATAATATATATATATATATATATATATATATATATATATATATATATATATATATATATATATATATATATATATATATATATATATATATATATATATATATATATATATATATATATATATATATATATATTAGCTCACCGAGATACGTTACTCCTGCAGCCGATAGCGACATATCATGCTCGTTCCAATCTCGGCAGCCATATTGGACATTTACCAATAGAATCCAACCAAGGCATTCTAATCACTAATATCATATGTCTGATATGTGGGAAACTTCCTGGTTTGCAAAGCGGTGTGAAGCTACTGCCGAGACACAAATAACAAAGACCATCTCGGTAATGTATGGCATAACCCCCAGATCGGCACAATCATCATTGTTTATATTGGGTTTAACGACGCACTGTGCGATGGCTGAGATCTATTGGCGTCGGATGAATGATATATGCGATGGTGAGATGGTGTCAATGCTGCCATTGACATCTGCTGTCAAGGGAAAGAAGTGATCATTGCCCAAGAGACTCAGTTCAAAGTGGAAGATATCAACATTCGTGTGTTTATACTGAAAGACTTTTATCTACGGCGAAAAATTATGGTTAGACAGCGCAGCCCTGGTGTTGAAGTTCATAAGTTTTAAATAATCAAAATGGGGTGGTAAGATTGCCCTTGTGGTGCCTCGTCCAAACGATCCTATCTTTCATCCATAGCCTCAATTGGGGAACAATGATTTTGTATCAAGTTTCGATGTTATTAAAAAAAAAAAAAAATGGTGAGATGGTGTGAGGAAAGGTTATTTCATCAGGTGTTTTTGGATAGTGGAAAGGAGTCGGTCGTAGCTTGTTGTTAAGGAACCATCCTAGTATCGACCTGAACGACGGAGGAAAACCACGATGCACCCCTGTCAGGATGGTCGACCATGAACCCCGGTCTCCTGAATGACGGAGGAAAACCACGATGCACTACTGTCAGGATAGTCGACCGTGAACCCCGGTCTCCCGAATAACGGTTCAGTGTATACTGATTATTCGAATCGATAAAAACAAATTTCCATGTTCTCAATTCAATGTGTCTACTTTTCAATTTTATGTCTTGGTAATTTCATTCTGTTCACTCCATCTTCAGATTAATAATAAGGTTCATCATTAAAATCAATCATTTTATGATATATAATTTTAAAAAAAAATGTCTCTTCATTATCAGATTTATTTATTTTCATGTGTGGGCCCACTTTTCCCCTTCAGTATTTAACCCTCTCAGGGTTTTGTGAATTCACGTTCGGTGTACATTTTATTCTGTTATCCAATACACAGCCTTCAGAAGAAACATCAGCAAGGGCTGTTGTTATATTATTATCGTTAGGGAAATCTGCCAGCTGAGGTGACAACTCTACAACCATCAGCATTCAAAATTGATATCAAGCTCTACTTGTTGCACTATACGGTAATATATCATTCAAATAGTTGATTCCAATGTTGATATAACTAGGAAAACGCGGGATGCGCGTTGTTAGACGAGCTTAGGGGTATAGAAATCTAGAATGAAAAATAATTTGTTAACCCAATCTACATCTACAGACCTTGGATCACTCCAAACGTTCAAAAACCTTACGAGAATCAGTTATGTCACGGCCTTCCTCTTCATTCATTTCAATCGTTTTGAATTAATTGGTGACACTTGTTGCTATAGATTTAATTGGTTCCCGTAATAGCCTAAATTGATGGGAAAATGCATTATAAATGCGTTTTCTTCGTTATTTCTCATCCGATTGATGCGAAAAATCTCTCAAAATGTGCTTTATAGTTTCCTTTATATTCGGCGAAAATTTGAGAGGTCTTGAAAAATTTTGATTTTTCAAGTATTTTCCTCCGGGTTATTCTAATGGGGATTTTTGAAATTTCTAAAATTCATAAAAAAAAAAGTTACCACCCGATAATGCCACAAAACTATACAGATCTAAGTTAGATGAGGAACCATGACGAAAAAAAGTTTGAAGTTGATAGCTGTAGCCGTTTGACCTGTGGAGAACCGACAAAAAAACATAAAAACAAAAAAAAAAAAAAAAAAAAAAAAACATAAAAACGAACACCAATTTTTTTCAGTATGTCAAATTGAATCCTCGCTAAAGCTCGTCTAACTACAGGTTCATGAGGAAGAAAATGACTAGAAATGAATGAATAAGTCGCCGTCAGATCATCAAGGCAAGCCGAGGTGAGTCATGCCGCGATTACCATGCATGGAGTGACGTCACACAGCGGGCTGTGAGTGGGCCACGCATTACCATATTGCACAGCGGCGTGTGAAATTACTCGCAGAACATCTCGGTCGGTGCGTATTCATGGCGATCCCATTTGTTCGACAAGCCAAATGGTCCAGCTGGCGGTGAGTGATACCAACCTATCTTACCATAATTTAAAGGAGGTGCTCAAACTCACATACTGATAACATAGACGGCATTTGTGGTTTCTTGCGGTCAGTTCAGAGCCAAGGGTCTCGATTGCCTGTCGCGATTTAGCTGATTTCTTTGTGAACTAGATGTGAATGAGAGTGGCTACGGTACCGGTGGCATTGTTGAACTAACAAAATCTATAATTCTCGTAATCTACTGGGCCGTGTGTAGTATTGTTAGGAGTTTGCTGTTCTAAATAGTTCGATATAAAATCGATAGTTGCGCTTCAAACGATTGGGACGATGAACTCAGATTCTGACACCGGGAATATTTCACTTTCAAGACCCGAGTTGGGTCACCTCCTTTATATGATGATGAAATAGGTTGGTGTCACTACATCGTGTTTGGTCTATTGAGGAAATGGGATGTCAATGATTTGACGTGACCCGGGTATGAGGCGTCAAATATTCAGGGGCACCGAATTTTACCAGCCCAATGAAATTTGAAAGATGAATTATTATATGAAATTGTATTTATTTTTGGAAATGAATGTCCCGGTATGTATTATCAATTTACATTCGTATTGAAAAGGGTATCCGCAAACATGCGAGGAAGTGGCGCTTATTGAGATGTGTTTACTATAGGGCCTGCATGGTGGTAAATTGAGTGTTGTGATTTTTGACCAATTTTTTTTGGTTCCATTTGAAAATTAACTAGCAGGAAATTTCTCGGTAACCGGTAACTAGCATATTGAGCGAACGAACGCATGGAATGT
>OZ023328.1:4189524-4190651 GCA_964007535.1 Brachyptera risi | reverse complement strand
CCACGATACCGCGTTGTGGCCAGTCATACATAACAAACACAAATAGACCGAGGTTCGATTCCCGCCATGGTCGACCATCCTGACAGCGGTGCAATCGTGGTAATTCCCTCTGTCCTCCAGCTCAATACTGGGATGGTTCTAGGACCAACTTCTTCCCACTATCCAAAAACACCTAATAAAAATAACCTTTCATCTCATCATCCCATATCATTCACCGACGCCAATAGATCGTGGTCATCAGTAGAGTGCTTCGTTGAACCCAATATAAATAAACAAATGTACTTTGAGTTCGAGAGAAAGAAACTTATAACCTCATGAAAGTGCATATATGTGGGGTCGGTGAGAGGTAGATAGCTTTCGATACGACTGTCCAGTAGTGGATTATTTCGAATATGTGCGTTGGTGGGGGCGGCGGGGGGGAGCGGGGGGGGGGAATACGATACACCTTGTTTTTATGCAAAGCGCCCCCCCCCCCCCCCAATAGCAAGCCACGTTGCTCGAAACTACACACACACACACACACACTTGAAAGTGTAAAACTTGGCCGGAAACTTGGCCAGGCGAGTGCATGCAGCTGATTGTGTGTGTGAAGACCCGAGTTCTTCTCCCGTGACCAACTGAATCAGAGCTCTGGAATTACCCCACCGAGAGGCTTTTCGGTGAGAATTAGAATTAGTTGGAATCTGACATTGGTTTGCTGGATGTGAACCCTTGTTCACCGCGCACAACAACAATGTTGTTCAAGCGACGGAGACTTAGTTCGGATCCAATTAAAGTTATCAAACATTTACAAAGTGAGGGTCTCTACTCGTCCCAGAAGCGTCTTTACAAACCTGAATAGGTCCCGACCCTGCCCGTTTTCTTGCATACGCTTACAGCGGACTGAGACGGGTGGCCGAGTGGTTACTACACTGAACCGTCATTCAGATGATTCGATTTCAGCCATGATCGACCATCCTGACAGGGGTTTTTTCGTGGTTTCCCTCTGTCGTTCACATGGTTCCTTAACAACAGGCCACGACCGGCTCCTTCCCACAATCCAAAAACACTTGATAGCTAACCTTTCATCTCACCATCCGATCATCTCATTTATCAATCACCGACGCAAATAGATCTCAGTCATCAGT
>OZ023328.1:4144524-4182024 GCA_964007535.1 Brachyptera risi | reverse complement strand
TCAGGCCCAAGCCACCTAGATGGATAGGGGCACACAAGTCACGAAGTCGAGTCCAGTGTCTTCTTCCTGCCCATACAAAATTGGCGAATTGCCCTTGTATTCGATTTACTAATGCAGCTGGGGGTGGAAGTATCTGAAACACGTACCAGAGACGAGGGGCAATAAACTGATTCACGATTAGGACGCGGCCACGAAGAGACATGGCCGACCCACGATGCCGCCAACGATCAAGTGCATTTGTTACCCTGTCTTGTAATGTCTCGAATCCTCTGTCATAAACTGCAGGTACATTACCTAGCATGACGCCGAGAAACTTCCCACCCTCCGATGACCACGTGAAACCGAGGGGCGTGTCTGCTCGACCGATCCAGGAGCCTACCCACAAACCGGTAGATTTGTGCACATTTAGCTTCGCTCCTGACTGTGCCGAATACATGTTATATATAGCATGTAGACGATTGAAATCCTCGTTATTAGCGAGAAAGAGGGACACATCATCTGCATAGGCCGAAACGATGAGTGTACGTTGTCCTGCACATGGCATAGGAAAGCCATCCAAACGATTACGACAAAGCCTAAGAAACGGTTCGATTGTCAGTGTGAAAAGTTGACCCGACATTGGACAGCCTTGTCTAATGCCTCGTCCAAACTTGATGGGTGCTGTCAGATGTGTGCCAACACGGACAAAACATTTAGCACCATGGTACATTGTTCTTAACAGATTCCGAAAGTTTTCACCGAATCCATACTTTTCTAGTAAGTGAAAGAGATAGTCATGATTAACTCGATCGAATGCACTCTGCTGATCTAAGGATAGCAGGGCCAGAGGCAAGCGATCTTTGTTGGCATGGTCTATAATGTCTCTGTGGAGGTGAAGGTTATCTGAGATAGTGCGACCAGGAACACAGTAACCTTGGTCCGGGTGAATAATTGACGCAATAACTCGACTTAGACGTGAGGCAAGAGCTCGAGCTAGTATTTTGTAGTCAGTCGTCAGGAGTGAAATGGGTCTCCAATTTTTAATTTCCAGGGCATCCCCGGCTTTAGGTATGAGTGTGAGAACAGACTTCTGTACCGATCTTGGAAGTTCCTTCCTAGTAACGGCTTCTGCGAATACATCACAGTAAAGGTTGGATAGTCGGTCCCAGAAAAATAAATAGAATTCAGGCGTAAGACCATCTATTCCAGGTGCTTTGTTTTTATTGAGAGCATTTAAAGCAACTGAGAACTCTAAACTACTGAACGGTAAGTCGAGGTAGTCCCGGTCATGTTGTGACAGGGTAGGCAGAGACTCGAAAAGAGGCGATTCAATTTCGATGTCTGTGGGTGCGGCCGAATAGACTTCATGGAAGTGTCGTCTGGCGGCTGTACAAAGTGATGGTCCATCAGAAACAATTCTGCCTTCAACCCGAAGTTGCGACAAGGGTTTAAATGACGCTGCCATGTCCCGCGCTAATAGAGAGCCGGCTGGTCTATCTGTTGCGAGGAGGTGATCGTGATTAGAGTTTGTCAAAATCCGCTCACTTGTCCGAGAGTAAGCGTCCCGTACTTCAGAGTTCGCTCTCGTGAGATCGCATAGATTCTGTCTACTCGACGAGTGGCTAGAAACTATTTCGTCTACTCGACGTTCCAAACGATTGAAAACCTCATCGGAAAATTGTTTCCGAAGCCGAACGAAACGTTGAGTGGAGGTTTGAATTTCTTCTTTCAGAGCGTCCCACCAATCACCAAGAGATGAATACTCTTCACGCTTACTGTCAAAATAGACGAACATTGTACGCATGCAGATGGCGTAATTTGGATCTGCAAGAAGTGTATTGTCAAACCTCCAGTATGGAGGAAACGACTTCGGTGTGTCTATTGTTACTGTAGTCAACAACGCCAGATGGTCGGAAAAAGACGGAAGGACCCGTATACTTGAAATAGATGAAGATATAAGTGGCGATGCATAGAATCTATCAATGCGTGACCCAGAGAAGTGAGGGGCATTACTTATGAATGTGAACCCCGGCTCAGTGGGATTGAAATCCCTCCACACATCGGACAAATTGTTAATGTGTACTAGTCGTCTCAGCTGGGTTGCTAGGCGGGGATATCGCTCTCCATTATTACCAGAACGATCGAGAGTAGGATTCAGTGTAACATTAAAATCTCCACCTATTAGGATGTCGGAACCACGTACATCATTCAAGTGAGCTTCAAAGATGTCGAGTATTTCGAGTGCTCTTTCCAATTGATGTGGCAGATAAACACAATAAACGTGTAGTAGCCGGTTCGTTGGTGGAATTTGTAAAATGATCTCTTGTAGGTAGCCGGGCACAATAATTGTGTGTGTATGGAATACCAAGCGTGGTGATTTCCTCAAACCAATTAAAGTACCCGTGCACATGTGAACTGGCTGGTTAAAGTGAAAAAAGTACTGAGACTTTTGAAAGGGTAATGGAGATTCAGCAGTGTTTGTTTCTTGCAATAGAATCATGTCTGGAAAATGTCGATCTAGAAAGGATGACATTTGCGCCCATTTATATCGACTTCTGACACTCTTAGTGTTCAGACTGACTATTGAGATGTCTTGTGTTCTATCCATTTTGATGGTTAATCTAATTTATTTGACGATAAACTCTCCGAAGAGAGAGATCGCGTCAAAGACATACATTCGTCTCCAGTGGCAGCCTCGTAATCATAAGCTTTCTTAAGGCTTCCAATGAGGCGCCTCACTCTTTCGCGAATTGCCCGGTCATCCATGATTCCTGGCTTAATAGAGTCCAACATCTCGATCAGTTTCGGGATTTCTTCCGTGTACCTCAAGGCAACGCGTAAAGGCCGATCATTCCCCTTGACATCACGCAAGAATTGCACGAAAGCGCTTATAGGGATGATATTTGTGTTCGCATTTCTGTTGAGAATTTCGATTGCCTCGACGGGAAGTGGATTTACAATTAAAGGCCCTGTGTCGCTATTCTTCGATTTTTTTGCTTTATGTGCGGACGGTACAGAAGTAGTCTCATGGACCATGACGTCACTGGTGTCAAAAGAGGTTGATACTCTTTCAGTGATATTAGTTTCGTTTCTGACAGTTACTTCTGACGATTTGTCAGTAGATGATGGTAACTTCCTCTTTTCTCGGCTCAAAGGTGGGAAATCCAATATGTCTGAGCTTGCGACTTCAGGAACTTTATTTTTGGGACAATTTCGTGCTATATGGCCAGACTGTCTGCATTTGAAACACTTCAAGTCTTCAAATGACAGGAAAATTCGATAGCTGTCGCCATTTGAAGCTACTAAGATTGAGTCTGGCAGTTGACGATTTTCGTCTCGAACTACGAAAATTTGTCTCCTAAAACTAAATACGTGACTCAAGTCTTCTTCTTTAATACCAAGAGAGATAAAACTCATCGGTGAAACTAGTTTCATGCAGGAAGAGAGTGCTGTTTCGATATCTTCATGTGGTATGCTCGGGCATACGCTGGATAAAACTAATCTCTCAGCCTTGGTCACGAGACGACGGGCTGACAAGAACTGGTCACCAACGGTTATGCCTCCGTGATGAAGCATAAACTCATCGACGGCTTGTTTACTTGATAGGTAGAAAGCCACTCGTCCCAAAGACATTCTTGAACCAAAGAGTACCGTTTTTCCCCCCACAAGTGTGGCAACAGCACGAATATATTGAACTATGGTGATTCCGTCGATGGCTTGCACGACGATTGCCTGCTCTTTATTGGGAAAGATAGGCGTTGTCTGTCTCTGTTGTTCACGTTGCTGCACTGGTGTAGTTTTCTGTCCATGTGTATTATCCAGATTATTTGTTACTTCTTCTCGTACAGGCAGTGTACCGCGCTCCGAGTAGACAAACGTTTCTTTGGGGATGGTATTTTGACGATCGACAGTGTCGGTTAAAACCTGCCGTGATGGAGTGATGATTGGGGTGTGTTCAACCGGGGTCGTTAGATCGGGATTGCTTCTGGACACTCGCCTGTCAAGTCCTGGCTTAACGACGAGTATGGTTGTTGTATCTTTTCCCATTGGCTCAGCCGGTATGACCGTTGGCCGTTGAACGGGTGATAGAACACTATGCCCTCTGCCAGCAGAAGACGCAGTAGAGTTTGGTTGTCTACGATTATTTGTAGTGGAATTCATTTCTTCAATGAATAAACACAGAAAATAATAATAATAACAATATTAAGAAGTCTTCTTGTGAAAAAGAAGACTTGGATGTTTGAATAAAAACACTAGGCCTATAACCCAGTGTCAGACTCACTCACGACTGCCTGACCTATGAAAGGCCAGGCAGTGGACCAAAAAAACGAACTAAAACGGCAATAATAATGATCACAATGTATGATCAATGAAACAAAATATGTTGGTGGCTGACAGAACAGCAAAAACCAACAAAACTAAACTAAGAATGAAACGACGGCGAAGTGACTTACATCACAAGAAAGGGAAGAAAAGAAGAAATAAGAATATCGAATAATAATCCGACTTCGGAATGTGGATGAGATGACGAAAAACTAATAATATTGCAATGTATACAATAGTATAGATATTACCTGTCCTATGTTGACACAGGTAAAACCAGTCTATCGCAGAATAACACGGTATGCGGGAGCGAACGAAAAACACGTCCTACCCCGACGAGAGCTCGTGTGTGTGTGTGTGTGTGTATGTCAGTATGTGTGTGTGTGTGTGTGTGTGTGTGTGTGTGTATGTCAGTATGTGTGTGTATGTGTGTGTGTGTATTTGAACTCCAAGCGATTATCCGAAGTACAGCCGTGAAGCAGCCTCTCGTGTCTGACCTGCGAAGTCCCGACCCGACTTGTACTCACGAGTCACGACTGTAGGCGGCCTGCACCGAGGGGGGCCACAGCCTTATTTGGTGCAATTCCAGTCCGTCAACCGAAGACTGACGACACACCGTCGCCCGGGACAACACAACCAATACGAATCGAATGAATATTGGGGTTTCAAGGCGCATCGACAGCGAGGTCATTTAGCGCCTGTCAAAATAAGTTGCTGAACAAATAGGTGAGTAGTGTTATATGAAGGTGCAAGTCAAATTTAGATGAGAACACCTCAATATGTGAAACTAAGACTAAACCATTACTGGAGACGTTATATACTAATTTGTTAAAACCGGGCATGTGTGTGCTGTAAAGGGTCACACCCATGGGACTAGGATGAGAACGTTTTACTACTTGTTCTCAGTTCAAACTCGCACTCAGATAGGATTGGAGGAACGACAAACCATATCAGATAAATGTTGAAATATGGTTTGATTCAAAATATTCCTGATGTCTATCCCAAGAGATCGGCATCAAGAATAAGTATCAAATGTCAAAAAGCAGTTTGAATGAATGAATATTAGGGTTTTAAGGCGCATCGACAGCGAGGTCATTTAGCGCCTGTCAAAATAAGTTACTGAACAACTTGGTGAATAGTGTTTCATCAGGGTACAGGTGAAATTTCGATGAGAACACCTCGATAGATGGGACTAGAACTCAACACTTAACAAAACGTTCACAGATATATGATAAAACCGAACAAGTGTGTGGTGTGAAGGGTCACACACATGGGACTGTAACGAGATCATTTTAAAACTTGTTCTCAGTTCGCTGGCTCAAATAGGAGTAGAAGTGAGAGACAAACCATAATGAATGACCGACTCATCTCCACTATCCAAAAAACATCTAATAAAATAACCTTCTATCTCATCATCCCATATCATTCACCGACGCCAATCGATCGTAATCATCAGTACAGTGCGTCGCGTTAATAAACCCCATATAAATGAAGTTAATAAATACAATTGCTAAATGCACATGACTGGTACGAGCCGTTAAATTGCAGTTCTACACACGGCCACGAGTGTACTGGTGTAATTCCATCACTTCTCCCCGGTCGAGTTACCTACTCAGTTTCTCCCGAAGAGAACGAATAGAAGCGACAGCGTCGTCCAATTTACAGCCGAAAAACAAGTAAAACACGAGCGTCCAATTGTACAGACTCCCTTTCGGCTCATGGAACCGAACTTCGAAAGTGAAAAAAAAAAGAAAAAAAAACTATGGAGCTAGTAAGTTTTTGGAGAGAATGATTTACGGTGGTGAAGTTGTAGCAAAGCTGCGATCATGTCTGAGAGAGAGGGGGGGAGGGGGGGGAGGGGGGGAGAGAGAGAGAGAGGATATAATCTCAGGAAACCATGTGACAAGACATCATCCGTCTTTGAGAGCCGGGCAGATTTGTACTTGTCTCTTCTCTATAAGCACGAGGCACAACGAAGCCAATCTAGTTAATAACTGTATCTGTGACTTCGCTAAGCTGAATGGGGTGATGAATATTTGATTGAGTTACAGCCCCGGCTCTACACTGCTGTGTGGCGAAACTGGGACGCCCGACCGTTATACTAGACCGACCGGAGTGGAAGCCAGATCAATTCAAGGGGACCAGTCCGTCAAACACAAAAGACAAAAAATGGGATTCATTTTATTTAATATGTTGAGGATATAAATACATGCACACATCTAATACTTTCACATTTTGTTTTCGGAGAAATATTCTAATTCCTTCCACACAACCGAGTCATTCAATGTCCATTTGAATATCCCAGTTCAAACATCCCCTGTAAACCTATCTTAAACTTTAAAGCTTGTTATTTGTGAATATATATATATATATATATATATATATATATATATATATATATATATATATATATATATATATATATGTAGGCCTATATATATATATATGTATATATTTTCAGCTATAGGTAAAGATATATCAGAACCTATTTGAGCAATTTCCATGAAGCTCACACCATACCTTTATAGATCTTGTATCTATGCCTATATAATCCTTGAGGATCTTTTATATGGTTTCAATACAACTTGTGTTAGGTTCATAACAGCTACTTAGGAAAGTTGTAGGAATGAAAGTCAAAATTGAATTGAAGTGAAGAAAGGTTATTGACTGAATATGAACAGAATCAGGATCATCCTGAAGGATCAGATGCGACAATGTGAAGTGTTCAGCACAAGATGTTCTTAAAGTTGATCAGATATAGGCCTACATGTTGAATCTTCATGGACTGGTCCCCTCAAATAATAATGATAGTTTTTTTTTTTTTTTTCATAACATCAAAAGAGAAATAGCAGAATACCTTGGAAAAAATGAGAATAATGACAACAATTCATTAAATAAAATGAAACTCTTTTCCACAAAGTCTGGAATAATAATAATAATAATACCTTACAGTTTATTCATCACATCAATAAGTAGGCCTACATTGATATTGCAATTAAAATGTTGAAGTAAAAATAATACTTTTGTCATGAGCATGACAATTAGAAAATAGGTAGTAATTTCTTCACATTACTCGTTATATTAGTTACAAATAAGAAAAGCATTTTTTCGCACTTTCAAAAACTTATCAAATTTATTGGGTATAGTTTTGATGAAATCAAAATATGTGGGAAGAATTTGATAAGAAAATGCTTTTGATCGAATTAATTTGAATAAACTATTCTTTTGATTATTATATATATATATATATATATATATATATATATATATATATATATATATATATATATATATATATATATATATATATATATATATATATTTTACGCTTTTTAATATAATTCTAAAGCCCTCTCTCTCGCGAGGCCTACACAGTACACACCATGCACTATCAGGGCGGAGTGCACTATTATTGATCCGAGGTGGGGAACAAGCATAGATAAACGATTGCAAAAAATGCATCGCGTATCTCTAAGCCGAGGTATCGAGATTGTGCACACGGCCCGAGAAACTGTGCAAACATGTTTGCTAGCCGTGAATGTTTACAGTACATATCTTATCAGTGCTCGGCGGTATTACACACGGTAACGCAGGGCTATCCAACGAGATATCTCACAGGGATGGTTGAGGTGGGCGAAACAGATAATTGTACAATGATTTTTATTCCATTTTCAATAGCATTAACCACAATTACCCACTTGGTGACGTCAAATATCAGAGCCACATTGAGTTTTAGGATTCTTTAATGTAAATTTCAATTATGTATTATAATCAAGAAGACCGTTTTCGGACACTTCTTGTCCGAATGTGTCTAAAAATAGAATTGTGGTTAATGCTATTGTTTTCGATATGTCACGCCGGTAAACGAACAACATATATCCGATACACACATGTTCAAGATTTTTACAACTAAACATTTTTTTTTCAATCAAAATTCAATTATTTGAATTGCACTTCTCGTATTATGTCTTCATTTCAGCCTGTATTACTGTATTACTGTATTACTGTATTACTGATGGCGTGAGTGTGGAGGCTCACGTGGTGCCTGTTATCACAAGCCGAACGGTAGGACATTTTGTAGGGAATTATCAACTATAATTTCAGTTCAAACGCCGCCTCTACCGTTTGACTTGTGACAACAGTTTCACCCTTGCCAAATAATATTCTCAATTTATACTAAATTGGGGTGATTTTATGTCGGTTCATAAGACCATACTGAGGGCCGTTTGAAAACGTCCCGCGGGCTGCCAGTAGGGATATGCCCTGCTCTAGGCATGGGTTTTATCATCAGGTCTTGGCCAATGAGAGAGGCTAGCCTAGGCCCAGGCATTGATTTTGTAAGCTATCAAATCAATGGCCCATGGTTACCTTTTTATAGTACAGTAATAATATGGGCAGGGCCGTATGAAGATATTTTGCGCCCCCGGACCCGATTCCCCCCCCCCCCCCCAACACTCAAGTCTAGTAGTTTTACAGAATTGTGCGCCATCTCGGAAGTATGTCGAGCACTATGGTTCTAATTCAGAAGCACTTTCATCAGTATTGTGCCGGGCTATTAGGCCTACTCTATCAATACAGAACATTGTTTCTGATGCTCTCTATATATTCATCTCAAAACGTGAATATATATTATAGACCCATAAGATTTTTGGAAAATATATTCACTTATTATTCGATTTTTGAGGGGCTGACGACCCTTGGAGATTTGCCGCCCTAGGCCCGGGCCTCGTGGGTACGGCCCTGAATATAGGTATGGTTATAAGCAAAAAATAGGCCTATAGGCCCAAGTCAAGTTGAATATTTCATCCAGCTTGAATTAGAAAGTGAAAAAATGTAGCCCATATGCGTATACAGGTTCTAGGCCTAGCCTATGCTATTGACTTTATAAAACTGTACGTCTATGGCAATGTCATATTATAAGCTGTATGTGCCGGAGTTGGGAAGCCCTGCTCTCTTATCGGGACCTCGTGCGCCATCATCACATCCAAATGAGCCGCGTCGTTTCATTTCATTGGGTGCAATCACGTATCAAGACTATCTAGACAGAAGCCGTTAGTAGTTCACCCGATGGAAACTACCCTCGAGCCAGACCGGTACATTCTAACACCGTACAGAGCGCGATAACCGTAGCCGCAACAAGCGGGCAAAGTTGGAACGATCTCAGTGTGGCGCCCAACGTGATGATGCCGGGTGGGCGTGGCAAGCTGAACCACGCACGGTGCTGGACAATTTCACATACCACTCGATATATATCTCGATGATACTGAATAATATATCAATCAATATAAAAATTGGAATTAAAAAATATCCAGGTTGGTTGAAGAAAAAAATCCCATAAAACTGTCAAGTGTTCCTTAGATTGGAGACTTTGTGGATTTTTTGTGACTATTAAGTATGGTTGCCGTTCGATTTCGATCGATTCGGTCGATTTTCGATTATAGGTTAATTCGATTCGATTTCGATATGTACTTTTCGATTTTCGATTGATATCGAAAAGTTTTCGAAGATCGAAAGCGTACAACAGTACAAGAGTAGCGCGAGGCGTCACGAGTAACGCGCTCGCTTCCATTGGTAACATTATACTTATATACATAGCGCGTGCGGGGTATATAAACATGGTATTTTGCTACCCAACACGTTTTTTTTTCTATCCGATTTCGATTCGTCATTTGATCGATTTTCGATAAAAATGCAATCGATTTCGATTCAATCGATTTTCGATATTGTGAACTTCGATTTCGATCACGATTTTTTGATCGAACGGCAACCCTATACTCATAAGTGTATTTATTATTCATGTAGAAAATTGATAACAATGAGAAAAAAACTCCATTTATTTTCCATTCATTTTCATTTCTATATAAGTATATTATTCATTTTCTGGTCGGATTACAGCGGTAATGAAGTTATTTACTCAACCGATAACTTATGCGAAGTTGAATGGCCCGATTAGACTGGAGGGAGTCACTAACAGTATTAGGTCGTATCATCTTACGACTGGTGCAAGTCGACTGAACTTGAGGGGTGCATGGACGCTGCTGGAGAAATTCATCTCCACTATTTGTTCCTATTCTTATAAACCATTATCGAATGAAAAGTATATCAACTCCTAGACGATTTTATGATCTTTTTTCTATTCAACATTCTATCTTCATGAATTCAATCAGTTTTAAGAGATTACGTCAATGTGAACCAAGAATGTGATGGAATTCACAGAAACAGAATGTCATATTCATTGAAGAGCGTAATATCATCCTGAGTAGATATACTTTTCTTTCCATTCAACTAGTTCGTGAACATGGAAACAAAATGGTAACGATGGATTTATCCAGCACCTTAAGAATACGCCGGGGTCAGCGTCGATACCCCAACCCCCCGATACAGAGATGTACGAATAAAGGGCATCGTGTGTCGGGGAAATGGGCCAGGCCATGATAATAACCGTTCGCCTAGCCAAACGACGGCCATCATCGTCATGGCACAGCCCCGCGGACTCGCACTATCGCCGCAGCCGCGGCCGGAAGTCCGATCTGTGCACTCCTGGCGGAAGTGGCCATTGCCAGCAGGGCGCGCCGTGCGAGGGGCCGACTTCTCCTCGGGGCGAGCGATAACGAGTGGAAAAGAGACGACATCGAGAGCGAGTCACGGCGTAACGGCGTGTCATATTGCTTCCGACACGATATCTACATGCGTATCCCGCGAGATGATGGCCTGGGTAATGGACCATCAGAACGGCAATTACAGTTCAGCAATGAATATAATATACGCGAATGATATAATTATAGAACAGAGCCGTTACTCTGTGACTTTGAAACGGAATGAAAGTGGCTCCTCTTCGTTTCGTTAGATGACGATTCCGTATACTTGGATGTGATTTGACTGATTATTGTTCGCTCAACGACCCACCAACGCTAGGTTCAAGGGGTTCACACGAATGAGCAGGTGATTAGGAAACTATGAAGTGATGAATAGTGAAAGGACTATTACAAAAACCGATGCGTTTTGCGGGTCTCGAACCCACGCCCAGCAGTGACTTCAGTTTCTGAAGCGGTGCCTCAGCTGATGCTTTTGGCGGACTGAAAACTAGTCCGTTACTAACTGAAAGGCGCGGCTTATTAATCAAAAATCCAGATTTATATCAATTGTGATCATTTCACCAGAAATCAACAGCCCACTCGATTGGACGTTATGTTTTGTGACGTCATCAAAGGGGGTGGGGAAACGAAAGTGGATATTGTTTTAATTTTGACGAGATAATTTTTCGAATAGGTTTAATATACGTGTATATATGACATAGAGTGCTATTTTAATGGACATTTTGAATATAATGAAAAGCATGACAGCACTGTTATACGCAAGCACAGGCAATTAGTTGGAACCCCCATCCATCCCGGAGTAGGCCTATGTCACCACAAAACATCGGCTATTGAGCTGTCCAATTCCATGTGAGCACGCCTATAATATCTAGACAGAGATACCATCACTGGAAAACATACACTAGATTTCATTATATTGGGTTTAACGACGCACTGTACCGACGACTAGGATCTATTGGCACCCGTGAATGGTGGGATGATGAGACGAAAGATTATCATGTGTTTTTAGATAGTGGGAAGGAGTTCAACCCGAACGACAGAGGGTGTCACCGAGGAAAAACTATGCCACGTTGGTCGACCATGTCACAAATTAAGACTCGGTTCTCCTGAATGACAGTCCAGCGTGCTAGCTACTCGACCATTCGTTTCAGTCATTCGTGAACAATATAACGTAGGCCTACAGTCAGGTCAACATTTCAGAATATTAAACGTCGTCGATCGTTGATCCATTATTTGATATTAGTCCAACAAACTGACATCTCCATAACGGCTTACATATAAGGATAACGAATTCAATTCATCCGCCAGATTAATCAAACGAGTGATTGGAGTCACGAAACTGCTATCTAATCCTCATGTCACTCTTGTTGAAGAGTTGCACGGAGATAAAGGGGGGGGGGGAAGGAGGGGGTGGCGGACAGGGGGGGATATAGGCCACAAGGCATACACTCGAAATGCAAGCGGTGTCGGCGGGTTAGGGGCGCGGAGTCCACGTAAAGGAGGAAACAGACATTCAGTCGGGCTGTTCATATAGATGCTATCGTGCCACATAAACTATTTCATCATTTTTATAACTAGGAAAACGCTATATACGCGTTGTTAGACGAGCGGAAAGTAATAGTATGTCGACTTCTCTGCCAAACTTTCGCCTAAATTCACCAATTGGGTAACATTTTAGTTATAAATGGGTAAAAACGGCTTCGAGTGGTACCAAATTAGCACATTTCATGTTTTTTCTTCAAAATAGCACACCCGATCAAGCTGAGCATTTTCAGAAATGTGTATCAATATGTAATTCAACTCCACACAGAATTTCAAATTTTTCAATCATTTTTTCGCCGTGTTATTCTAATGGGTATTTGTGATATTTCTAAAATTCATAAAAATAAAATTTACCACCCGATAATACCATAAAACTACACAGATCTAAGCTAGATGAGGAAGCATGATGAAAAAAAGTTTGAAGTTGATAGCTGTAGCCGTTTGACCTGTGGAGAACCAACAAAAAAACATTTAAAAAAAAAACACAAAAACGAACACCAATTTTTTTCAGTATGTCAAATTGAATCCTCGCTAAAGCTCGTCTAATTATATATATTTTTGACCCTCGTATTTTTTTTCCAGTAGGCCTACACTTATCCAGGCTAAGCCTATATCATGGAAATTAAACAACATAGGCATACAACGCAAATTCACATCATTTTTTTTTCAATTCACTACAAAGACAAATAGATAATTGTCTCAACATATAGGCCTATGTGACAATAACTCAGACCCATAAACTGGGCAATGTTACAACGTAGTTTCGATGTTGTATTTAATATCACATTGTGATGTTGACTAGGATTTATTGGCGACTGTGAATGATCAAAGAGACAATGGACAAGGTTAGAGGAAGGGGCTCTGCTCCCAAATGGAACCATCCCAGTATATCCACTGCAACACCCGAGATGACAGTATGGTTGTCTATGGTGAGAGTCGAACCTCGGTCTACGACTATAGTCTCCCTGTGGACGGTTCAGCACGCTAGCCACTTATCCACCCCTCGACCGCGCCAGTAATTTGTTGGTTGAAACTCAGTGGAATTCATATATCTGTCATATATATATATCAGTTATATATTATATATCATATATCAGTGATATATCTGTCACGTCAAGTGATTGAACGATACATAAATATGCATATTAATTATACTGATATTATTTATATTACTTATGATATATATACATATTAGTATGGTATATTGAATATTGAATGGGTACGCACTCCACGCATGGTCTTCGATAAAATGGTCATCTTTACATAGATTTCAGCGTCGATTCTAGTCGAATAAAAATGTTGATTTCGCGGATGAAACCATTGCAAGTGACCGTAGGGCGTAGGCGAACACACACCGAGCGCGGAGTGTCGCTCAGAATAGTGGCGTGCCAGAATCGAGCGCACATCGCCAGCGCCAAGTTGGCCCAGCATACGCCACTGCTAGCTCAGCTAGCTTGCAATTCTGGAACGACCACGAACTTGAGCAAATCGCATTGGGAACTGCAGCAGTTGCATTAAATGCAGGCATTTCTTCTGATTCCTCCTCCGGTGGAGCAGAAGAGAATGACGAAGCTTTCACTCTTGTTGACAAGAGAATTGAATAGCCTCCAATCTAGGCCTGGCTGGGCCTTCGCAAACTTTTTGGTCATCTATATATATAACCTCAACGTCGAATTTTTTGCTGCAATTATTTACTCATTAAATTTAAACTCGACATTATTCAATTGTTCTGCAGTAGGCTACTTTTGTTCACAGTTATTGACATAATTTCATTCTCATACTCAATCTACAGGTTGGCCATACCAAGCGATGTCTCGATCTTTGAAATGGCGCTCGAAATCATGGCTGAACTGGCAAGTTAGCAATCTACTTTACAGCTATAGATGAGCTACGTCCGCGGACTTGGCAGGCTAGATCCTGGAACGATTTGCTAGATTCTAGCGGAATTAGCCGCTAGAAGTTGGAACGCCATTTTGACAATGCTAACCTAACGCTTTCTGGAACGCAACCTGCAATGTGAGTCCCCAAACCGACGCCATCGGGTCGCGTTCAGTGCGAATACCCGGCAGTCCGTGTGCACACATCGACGCCGGGCGTCGGTGACGTACTGGCCCCACGTGAGCCATAAACGGCGCCGTGATGGAGGGTCGGTACCGACGCCGGACAACCGCAGGTGACTGTACATCGGCTGCAGATAACGGACTAGCTGGCACATCATGTCGGTGTTGCACAGCCGACCGGAATGAAACAATGCGAGCAAATGTTCCCCGAGAAGGTGGCAGTGCAAATTCGAACGATAGAGCAACTGAAACATCTACCGTATGGCATTTTAATGGCTTCCGTTAACGCAATATACGACTGAGACCACATTTTCGTTGTGAACTATGTTTATAATATTGACGTGTAAGAATACAACATTAGTATGCTTCATCATTAATGAAAGCCTACACATATCATATCAAACTCGACTATATTATATTTAACTATACAACTTGACTATGCCTATACATTAGCTGTATAAATGAAATGCCCGGAAAAGAAGGGACAATTCCCGCCATGGTCGACCATCCTGACGGTGTCCCTCTGTTGTTCAGGTCAATACTGGGATGGTTCATAAACAACAGGCCTGACCGACTCCTTCCCACTGTCCGAAAACACCTACGAAAACAACATTTCATTTCATCTCATTCATCATTCACAGATCCATGGATATTATATGTAGTCATCAATACAATGCGTCGTTAAATCCAATACAGAAAACTAATATAGAAGGATCCCGTCGTTTGGCTTTATTTTCACTTTTTTTGTGAATGATTGATGTCCAGGTCATCTTGGCATTTTGAAGATCAAAGAGTAGGCCTATTCGATGTACGTGAAGCATGTCTGCAACATGGTTTCATGTGACCCGCTCTGCAGCGCTATCTGAGGCTTACATCGATCACCTCGATACCGCGAGAGAGAACCTTGTCATTAGATACAAAGGAACTCGACAAATTAATAAATGAACGTTACAAACAAATCAAGTTTGGGCTCGGAGATTTGCCTTTCATCGACTGCTGGAAAATCTCAAAAACGAAGGTCGATTAGCCCTATAGCATCAATCACGACAATGCACGAAGTGTTCCGAGACCCGAAGACAGAATCAAACTCGTCATCATCCTCGGTACTGAGACCAGTGGACGAGTGGATAACACACTGAACCGTCATCTAAGACCCGGGGCTCGATCACGCCAGGGTTGACCATCCTGACAGGGGTTTTTCGTGATTTCGCTCTGTCGTTCATAAGTAAATACTGAGATGGTTCCCTAACGGACTACGACCGACTCCTTCCCACTATACAAAAACACCTGATGAAATAACCTCTCATCTCAACATCCCATCATTTGATATATCCACACCGACGTCTATATATCTCAAGTCATCAGTAGAGTGCGTCGCTGAACCCAATATATGAAATCATCTTCGGCATCCTATCCGAATAATACCAACAAAATTAGCCAACTCATATATACGAACAAGTTCACCGAAAAAAAAACTGGTTCTGCAAATAGGACATACATAAGAAAAATAAAACTACAGACATTTGAAACGAAATAATTTATGTTTTGTCTTTCTGTTTGAGACGGAAAAAAGATTTGTCGAGCCGCAGCTATGAGGCTATGGCCGTCGCAGACAGAAAAAAACCCGTCGCTAGTTGTATTTGGAAAGAACAATAAAAGTGGTCGACCTCGATAGCCGGTGACGGTGCCCAATGCAATTGGAAAGGCACACACAGAGAGTAGTGAGTGTCTGGCTCCTAAATCAAGCGTCACGCTGCAACCGGCCAGGCTGCATTGTGTGCAGTTGCGCTTCACCGCTCTCATCAGCACAGTCAGCGTGTCCCGACACAACCTGACTGTCGGTGGGGTCGTCAAGCAATCGTATACGGTATACACACACACACATATATATATATATATATATATATATATATATATATATATATATATATATATATATATATATATATATACATATATATATATATATATATATATATATATATATATACATATATATATATATATATATATATATATATATATATATATATATATATATATATATATATATATATATAGGCTATATACATATATGACATATATAATATATATATATATATATATATATATATATATATATATATATATATATATATATATATACATATATACAATTTAAATAGCTATATATATATATATATATATATATATATATATATATATATATATATATATATATATATATATGCATATATATAATACATATGAATATATATTTTTTTTTTCTTCATTTTCTTTTTCTTCCTTCTATTTTTTTTCAGAAGGAAAAAAATTGTACCATTGTACGGAATAAGGTTGTCTACCAACAATGAAGAGTTGTGAAAGCTTGACTATGAAAATAGGTGGGCCTAATCTCTTCACCCGTTATGCTTATCTCGTCATGTTGAACTTGAAGGGTTTGACCATTTTGAAAGAGGCAGTCGCGTTTCTTATCGTGAACACAAAGCTATAGGCCCACAAATATAACCGTGATATCAGTGTTGAATGCATGTCATGTTTATATAGACGACCCGCTTCTTCCATGGATACAAGTATTCAATTATATAGTGTGTGTATATATTTATATATATATATATATATATATATATATATATATATATATATATATATATATATATATATATATATATATATATATATATATATATATATATGGTTTCACGTAGGTCTATTGACAGTTCAAATAATTTTACTCTTGAGAAAGGCAGCCATGGAGCTCTTGATGAAATATCGAGCAATTGAATAAATAATTTTGAAAAACGACAAAAACACACAGAAATAATCGATTCTATATAATATGTATATATATATATATATATATATATATATACATATTATATAGAATCGATTATTTCTGTGTGTTTTTGTATGTATATATATATATATATATATATATATATATATATATATATATATATATATATATATATATAAATATATATATATATATATATATATAGGCCTATATATATTTGGGATTTTATAGTTATGTCGAAAAAGATACGCCTCGACCGGGATTCGAGCCCGGGACATTCTGCTTGCCGGGCAGGTGCTCTATCACTAAGCTACCGAGGTATTACTTCTTCGACATAACTATACTTAGACTCACGATAAAATCATAACTATAAACTACATAACTATAAAATCCCAAATATCTCGATATTGGATCGTATCCAATAAGTTTAATTATCATATATATATATATAATATATATATATATATATATATATATATATATATATATATATATATATATATATATATATATATATATATACATATATATATATATATATATATATATATATATATATATATATATATATATATATATATATTATATATATGTATTCATTCACACTTGCCCCCTCGTCGAAGGCCTACCACAATAAAAAACACATCCGTTAAAATATCCTAGTCAAGATAACGGTCTTGCATTATGAACTCGAAAACGAGGCGCTCAAGGCCTGTACAGAGCCAACTCTTCCGTGCTATAGTAACGAAACCGAAACGGTGTCCGTCAAATTTCCATACACACTCTCATTCCATTATTCAACTGGCCATTTCATTAGTCGAGCCAGCAGGCATAGGCGCATGCGCACAATCATTATAATAATTGCGGTAACGCTAATTAGCTGATTGCGCTGCATGTGTGTGGCGTCAGGAGCATGATTGTAATATACCGAGGCTGGGTTAGCTGAACGCGTCGTGCAATAGCCTGGATTACAGCCATCTTACCGATGCTCCATTGATAGCCGACAGCGTTCTGGTGCCGTGCAAATAGGCATGGACTAAAAACCAAAGTGAGCTCTCATCGCGGTACAAATTACACTGATTTATCGTAAATTGCACGACGCATTCAACGTGTGATAATGTTTTTCTATGCATAAAAACAGGAAAGGAAATATAAGTGTTCACGTGATTTTTTCGTGCATCATTTCCACTGTCTAGATTGAAGTTTCAAGATCGGAAGATATCTCGTACAAATCGGAGAAACAAAGTAACGCGCGGACGATCACAATATAACTCGACTGAGAAATCTAACAATGCTTCCTAGCTTCAGAGAGTCTGCATGATTCGCGTTTCCATCAGTTAGCTGTAACCCAAGGAATAGTGTGGATGTAGAGATGAACTGCTCGACCGGCACAGTAGCTGAGTGGTTAGTTCACTTGCTTCGTGTGACCCGGGAGGTGTAGGGACATATCGGACCCGGTTCGATCCCCGTCACCGTCCATCTTTACAGGGGTTCTTCGTGGTTTCCCTCTGTAGTCTAGGCTAATGCCGGGATGGTTCCCACAAAATAGGCCACGACCGCTTCCTTCCCACTACCCATAAAAAACTTCATCTCATCATCCCATCATCTCATTAATCATTCATCCGACGCCAATAGATCTTAGTAATCATTACAGTGCGTCGTTAAAACCCAATATATATATAAAAAAAAAACTGCTCGACCTGCGCGCAGCGGGGATATAGTCCGTCAACTCGAGGCTCCTGACCACTGCTGCACATTCCTTCATTTCTACTGACTAAGACAAAGACGGCAATTATGATTCGGAGGGCGATTGCTATAATAATCGGCACCACTAAGCACTATCATGACCTTACTCAATCCGGAATCATTTCAATTGTTATCGAGAATAATATTGAATTTAAGCATCAATCTAGGCCTACATCTAGGCCCACTGGATATCTAGGCCCACTGGCTCCGTTGTTGTTGACGTTTGCGGAAACTGAGTTGACTTTTCAACACGAGAAGTATAACAATTCGCCCTTATAAATGAAGGGATCAGAAGCAAAGTGGACCAACCCAAAAGTCAAAACAAAACACTTCCAAAGTGGGTTGGTCCGTTTTGCTCCAAAATATTATGGGGGCCAGAAAGCTTGGTCCACATGTTTAAACCTCTGAAACTAGTGTTGAAAAAAAAAATGACACAATACGAATGAAGTGGTTCGATCATTTTGAGAAAAAAATTGGGTTGGCCCACTTTGCTTCTAATCCCTTCAAATGTAGTATGGCCGACCAATGGTTCCTAAAGAGCAGCTAATATTCCAATCTATTGTTACGGCCAGGACCTCTTTGACGACCACCTCGGTCCCGCCGTCAACATTAGTTTCAGTATTCATTTTATATTTATCTAAAAAATATTAAAATAACACAATTTTGATATTAAACTTGAATTATTATATTTATACTCTACAGCTTTTTTCAAAACACCTCTTGCCTCTAGCAACCAAAGTTTTCTTCTGCTCCTTTCTTCCCCAACAATACAAATCCCTCTTTCATTTCTCTCACATCCTCTTGGCTTTGGTTTTAAACCAAAGCCTCACAATAGCAAATGTCTTGTCACGACTGAAGGCCGTGACATTCCCCACCACTAAAAAATCATACTCCAAAAATTCGAATCAGTTATTCTTTCTTCGTTCATTCCAAGTTATCTTCCTTTGTTCTCTCTTCAACAGGCCGCAGTTGGCTTGTATGTACCTTCATTGTCTTATTAGTGTCAGGCCAGATCACTTCCACAACCGATGGGTCTAAACTTTGCTTCACTAACAACGGACCCACATATAACTTTGCGAACCCAGCACAATACTTTTCATCAGCCTTTGACAAAACATGGTTTCTCATATAAACCATATCCCCCACCTTGAAATTGTGATCCATGCGTCCTTTGTTTATATTCTCTGGTTGCACCACTTCTTGCACCACCTCTTGCGCCATCACTTGCAGCACCTCTTGCACCCTCACTTGCACCACCTCCTGCGCCATCCCTTGCACCACCTCTTGCGCTATCACTTGCGCTACCACTTGCGCCACCTTGTCCATCTCCTTGAACACCGCCTTGATTGTCTCCAGGTAGTTCACGATATCCTAGCCTCTCATTATTTGGACCATCTTCTCCCATTTCAGTTTGGTAGACAAGCTTCCTCACACCACCAGCAATAATAGAATAATTTTCATGTCTCGAACGATCAGATTGCTTATCCCACGAATCATCGTATCCACCTCGTGCGCCACCTTGTGTTTTGCCACCTTGTGTTTTGCCACCTTGTGTTTTGCCACCTTGTGCTGCGCCAATTTGTGCTCTGCCATCTTGTGCTCCGCCAACTTTAGCTCTGCCACCTTGTGCTCCGCCAACTTGTGGTCTGCCACCTTGTGCTGCGCCATCTTGTGCTCGGCCACCTTGTGCTCCAACACCTTGTGCTCCGCCACCTTGTGCTCTGCCACCTTGTGCTCCAACACATTGTGCTCCAACACCTTGTGCTCCGCCACCTTGTGCTCCACCACCTTGTGCTCCAACACCTTGTGCTCCAACACCTTGTGCTCCGCCACCTTGTGCTCCGCCACCTTGTGCTCCACCACCTTGTGCTCCAACACCTTGTGCTCCAACACCTTGTGCTCCGCCACCTTGTGTTTTGCCACCTTGTGTTTTGCCACCTTGTGCTCCGCCACCTTGTGCTCCACCACCTTGTGCTCCAACACATTGTGCTCCAACACCTTGTGCTCCGCCATCTTGTGCTCCAACACCTTGTACTGTGCCGCCTAGGTTGTCTCCAGGTTGACGGCTGTACCCCTTCCTCCCTTCCTGTGAACCTTCTTCTCGCAAATCACCTTGCTTTGTTTCATACGATTCCGCTGCAGAAGAATCTTTACCAGTCAGCATGCGAGCGTTGTCTGTCTCGTCAAATGGTCTCCGTTGTGAAGATTCTCCACCCTCGATCGTTGTAACATTGCTAAGAGCAGAAGACTTCTCTTCAGCGCACAGGATGTCTAACTTAGCAGCTCTGCTCGCTAGTTCTTCCACAGACGTTGCGGAAGGATGAGCTAAAAATTTCTTCATTTCCGGAAGAAGCCTCCCATATATTGTGTTCACCGCCTGCAATTGAGTATATCCGGAAAACAGCCTTTTGTATATTCTATATTTTCTCCATATAAAATCTTCTGAATTTTCTCCCATTTTTTGATTTTCATTGTAAAACTCACCACGTAACTGATCCAGGAGTGTCAAATCATTATATTTATTTAAAAAACGCATTTTAAATTCGTTCCACGTTGGTCTATTCTCTTCATGTCTTCGCCACCATTGTCTTGCCCCATTCTTTAATCTCTTGCTGACCAACCGCACCCACTGCGTATCAGGAATGCCAGAATCAAACAAAACTTCTTCGGATTCATAAATAAATATCGATGGATCCTCATACTTCGCCGCTGAAAACTCTGGTAGTGCCGAAAAATCAACTCCGATTGACTGGACAATTTTTCCATCAACCGTCACTTCTAAATTTCTGAATCCGAAATCTGCCATGCGATTCGAATTGCCAATTGGAACTTTTGGTGCTATAAAATCATTCGACCTCGTGACCCAACTATCAATTTCGCTATTAACCTCACTCCTACATTCGTCTTTACGATTCCCCTTCTTTTCTAATCTCGTTATCCTTTCTAACATTTGTTCGCTCAGCTTCAACAATTTATCGAATTTATTACCGTACTCACAGAATCCTGGACAGGTTCGCCATTTGTTACGGCCGGGACCTCTTTGACGACCACCTCGGTCCCGCCGTCAACATTAGTTTTAGTATTCATTTTATATTTATCTAAAAAATATTAAAATAACACAATTTTGATATTAAACTTGAATTATTATATTTATACTCTACAGCTTTTTTCAAAACACCTCTTGCCTCTAGCAACCAAAGTTTTCTTCTGCTCCTTTCTTCCCCAACAATACAAATCCCTCTTTCATTTCTCTCACATCCTCTTGGCTTTGGTTTTAAACCAAAGCCTCACAATAGCAAATGTCTTGTCACGACTGAAGGCCGTGACACTATGTCGTTGTTGAAAATACGCACGCGCGCTTTATTGTCTGGCTTTTCCTCTAGTCACACTTTTCCGTACCGGATGCGCACCCATCGATTTAATTCATAGTGAGTTTAACGACGCTTATCACTGATGCTCAAGATCTAATGACGTCGGTGAATGATGAATGAGATGAATGGTTATCTTATCATCAAATCGAACCCCGGCCTCCCGAATGACGGTCGACTGTGCTATAACCAGTCGGCTACCCGTGGGCCAATGAGATGGCGACCTCACACAAGATGGACGATTGCGATTACTGAGTCGCTAATTCGTCACTTTCACACTCTTTTCCTCACATTCTGTTTTGATGCTCAGTAGGCTTGAAGAAAGTGCATCATGCATATGATCTAGACGATAGGCCCTATCCCAGGGCTCATGTCTGAATATCACTCATCACTGCCGCATCCTTACAAGATGTCACAACCCTGGAACTAGATTTGATCGAATGATGACGATGTTTATTTCCCTAATTTTAGAGAGAACTGGAAATCACCGTACCAATTTCGGAAATGATTTATAATTAATATTTTGTTCCCCAGAACCCGTGAGTCATGACGTAGGCATATTATATCGATCGATTCTTCAAAGAAACATGAATGGAATCGAGTTATATCCAAGTCATGACTCAGAAGAAAGGCAGGGTCCTGGAAGACAAATGACTAAATTATAATTACTGAAATTGAGATGATGATTTCTAGTTTTCTACACAATTTGTGAAATTATTATCGTCATTATTCATCCAAATCTAGTTTCAGGGTTGTGATGTCCTTTAATATCGTATTCATGACAATAGGCCTACATGAGTGAAACGTACGTACCTACTTGTATTCTATACAAGTTCTTTTTTTTTCATTACAGAATACGACGACCAACATTTCCCTCTCCTCGACAGAAGAAGTTTCACAGTATAGGATTGTTAGATTACTCACGGCAGTCGCACCTTGCGTACACATACATGATGTCCCAGGAGTGAGTGAGTAATGAGCTACTCCCGGCTCTCACTCGAAACCAAGGTGCGAAAAGTGTTGTCACTTACCTAAAAACAGAAAAGAGATTCTACATTAGCATCCCATCATATACAGAGCGACACCACACAATACTTGCTATACATCAAGGTACAAGTACGATGAAGTGATACCAACAGACAACCGATTCATACCAAAAACTATACAGTTCTAAGTTGGATGAGTTTGCGTGTACAAAAAAAAGTTTCATGTCAATCAGTCAACCCCTGCGACCTGTACAGTGCACACACACAAAAAAAAACACAGACAAAGCCCTATAAGAGTGGAATGGAGACTTCGCTACGCTCATCTAATGAGCAAGATATTCTTCTCTTGATTTGAACTTTTCCTAAACACTGGAAACTTTCTGTTCAATACTTTTGTTATTTTGTCACATAATTTTCCGCCGCGAGTATAATGCAATAACAGCTGTTATCAAGCTCGGTGGTGAACCGGGTTAATCTAGAAATACCACACAGGATGTGTCTTTATCAAACGGCGACCGGTGAAAATTAGTTTCGTCATTCTCGGCACTTTTATCCGACACACGTTGCATTAGAAATTCAGTCCAATTTTATCCCATCTAGTTACAGTTTTAATGTAGTAGTTTTTTATTGCACGTAGACTCGGAAATGAGTGGTCGAAAAATGGAAAATATGAACTTTTACAGATTTGTCCACTTTTTAAAGATGAACTCTGAGGAAACAAAACATCAGAAGTGTCTTGAAAATATTTGTCAAATAACATAAATTTGAAGAGAATTATATATATATATATATATATATATATATATATATATATATATATATATATATATATATATATATATATATATATATATCAGCTTCCCACACTCCAAACAACAATCTTCCACCTCATTCATCATTCATACGACGCCAATAGATCATGGTCAGTAGATTGTGACTCAATACAAACGGCAGGTGAAATATGAAATGTTCCTCGAGCGCTGCACGACCATCTTTGAACAAGATGCCTGCATTTTACTTCATGCATCTTTCCATTTCCGGAAATTGGGAATGAATATTTTATTTATGTTTAATTGTTCATTAGACGAGCTTTAGCGAGGATTCAATTTGACATACTGAAAAAAATTGGTGTTCGTTTTCATGTTTTTTTTTTTTTTTTTTTTTTTTTTCGATTCTCCACAGGTCAAACGGCTATAGCTATCAACTTCAAACTTTTTCCATTATGGTTCCTCATCTAGCTTAGATCTGTATAGTTGTGTGGCATTATCGGGTGGTAACTTTTATTTTCATGAATTTTAGAAATTTCAAAAATACCCATTAGAATAACACGGCGGAAAAAAAAAATTATTTTCCAAAAAATTGAAATTTTGTGTCAAGTTGAATAACATTTTGATACACATTTCTGGGAATTCTCAGCTTGATCGTGTCAGCCATTTTGAAGAAAAACATGAAATGTGCTAAATTGGTACCACTCGAAGCCGTTTTTACCCATTTATAACTAAAATGTTACCCAATTGGCGAATTTAGGCAAAAGTTCGGCAATGAAGTCGACATACTATTACTTTCCGCTCGTCTAACAACGCGTATATAGCGTTTTCCTAGTAGAGATTGAAATGTAATCTTGAACAGTCTAAATTCACAAGGTTATTATTTCTGCATATGCAACAATGAAGTGTTGCTTCACGCCCCTCTCGATCAACAATAGACGCAGTTGTGCGCAGGCGCCATATTCGACATTCAGGTCCGAGCAGACCAGAAGATATTTCGTGCCACGCGGTATGACACTCGGAACAGCCGACGGTTCGGGCCACTTGTACATCTAGGCCAGTGATAGTTTCTCGCGGGCCGGGTGCAAGATGGATTCTCTCTCGATAGATGAGGTTAGATGTAATTATAATCACCGTGGATTCAATTGTGATAATCACCATAAGCATTATCGGAATATTATCGAAATCGACCCACCCATATGCCAAGAACCGGCATATATACCGAGGACCGGCCTTCATACCGAGAACTGGGCCACCCATATGCCAAGAACCGGCATATATACCGAGGACCGGCCTTCATACCGAGAACTGGGCCACCCATATGCCGAGACCGGCATATATACCGAGGACCGGCCTTCATACCGAGAACTGGGCCACCAATATACCGAGGACCGGCTTTTATACCGAGAACTGGGCCACCCATATGCCAAGAACCGGTATATATATATATCGAGTACCGGCCTGTATACCGAAGACTGACCCACCCATATACCAAGAAAAGGCCCACCTATATGCCGAGAGCCGGTATATATACCGAGGACCGACCTTTATACCGAGAACTGGGCCACACATATGCCGAGAACCGGTATATATCAAGTACCGGCCTGTATACCGAAGACTGACCCACCCATATACCGAGAACAGGCCCACCCATATGCCGAGAACCGGTATATATTTCGAGTACCGGTCTGTATACCGAAGACTGACCCACCCATATACCGAGAACAGTCCGATAAATCTATGCAAAGACCCGGTATATATACCGACGACCGGCCTGTATACCGAGGACCGGCCATATGTTCTTCTATGACATATGAGTTTAATCTCGTCAACTTATTCAGGACGTTCCGAGTGACCAATGATTGCAGCTACACGTGTTACACATTCGGTTACACATGTATATATATATATATATGATATATATATTTATATATATATATATATATCATATATATATATATATATATATATATATATATATATATATATATTTATATATATATATATATATATATATATATTCATATATATATATATTCATATATATTCATATATATATATATTCATATATATTTATATATATATATATATATATATATATATATATATATATATATATATATATTCATATATATATATATATATATATATATATATATATATATATATATATATATATATATATATATATATATATATATATATATATATATATATATATTCATATATATATATATATATATATATATATATATATATATATATATATATATATATATATATATATATATATATATATATATATATATATATATATATATATATATATATATATATATATATATATATATATATATATATATATATATATATATATATATATATATATATATATATATATATATATATATATATATATATATATATATATATATATATATATATATATATATATATATATATATATATATATATATATATATATATATATATATATATATATATATATATATATATATATATATATATATATATATATATATATATATATATATATATATATATATATATATATATATATATATATATATATATATATATATATATATATATATATATATATATATATATATATATATATATATATATATATATATATATATATATATATATATATATATATATATATATATATATATATATATATATATATATATATATATATATATATATATATATATATATATATATATATATATATATATATATATATATATATATATATATATATATATATATATATATATATATATATATATATATATATATATATATATATATATATATATATATATATATATATATATATATATATATATATATATATATATATATATATATATATATATATATATATATATATATATATATATATATATATATATATATATATATATATATATATATATATATATATATATATATATATATATATATATATATATATATATATATATATATATATATATATATATATATATATATATATATATATATATATATATATATATATATATATATATATATATATATATATATATATATATATATATATATATATATATATATATATATATATATATATATATATATATATATATATATATATATATATATATATATATATATATATATATATATATATATATATATATATATATATATATATATATATATATATATATATATATATATATATATATATATATATATATATATATATATATATATATATATATATATATATATATATATATATATATATATATATATATATATATATATATATATATATATATATATATATATATATATATATATATATATATATATATATATATATATATATATATATATATATATATATATATATATATATATATAATTGATGAATAATAATCAATTTGATGGTGAAATAATAGACGTGTATAAATCAGGAAACTTTTCCTTTTCATTTATTTTTATTTTCATCTATTTTTGTGAGCCGAATGAATAAGTACATGCAAAAGACTCTTGTTTTAAAATATGAATCTATGTTTCTTGAATTTTGAGTGGTATGGAAGTGCAAATACTGGCAACAATGGACCCATAATTCATTTAGATAATTCAGCAATTATCCAAAAGGCCATGATACAGTGTGCTGAAACGTTGAGCTACGGATGAATTCGCATAATTCACACAAAGCTGTAATTCTCAGATCGAATAAATTATTGACATGAATTGAATCGTGATTATTTCAATGCACATAGGTATATATGTATATATTATCTAGGCCTATGCATGCAACAATTCAAATAAACTTTCAAATAAATTCAATTCAAATAAATTCAAGTAAACTTTATGATATTCTCCCAATAAGTAAACCCACCGGCTTTTGAGCATCCAACAAGCAAAAATGGAAAGAGCGTAAAAAATCCTATTGGAAACCATTCTCAAACCTCCCGCCGCCAAGGGGGGGAGGGGGGGGGGGGTATATGTTGGCTCAAAGTCTATTAAGATTCTGTCATTGAATCAATTTAAATCACTCCTCAAGGAGCACCTCACAATTAATAGTTTCTATTCTGTGCAAGAGTTCGTTGATGCTGGATTTCGGTAAATTCATAATACTTATTAATTATTAATTTAACTTGTCTGTGTATTGACATATTCGGTAATTCGTTTTTTTTTTATATAATTCAACTGATTATCCATATTATCTAGCTATCTATATCTATGTATCAGAGTGTCTACATATACAAGATCTATTGATTTATCTCAATACCGTATCGATCAATCTGAAATATTGTAATGTATCATTATTTGTTGTATTATTTGTTTGATATACTAGAATTACTAATTCGTTGATAATTATAAATGATGGCTTACTGCCATACTCAAATGTAATGCTATTAGTAAGTTATATTGTAAAATATGTAAATTGTGTACCGATTTCCTCGAAAGAGGGTTAAAGGAATAAACACTACTACTACTACTAATAATAATAATGTAGCCATAGAAAAATCCATTCCATAATTAAATTACTTTCTCGCTAAAAAGTGAAAAAAAACACAGATATGATGGGATTACATAATCACATTACTTTCTCGCTAAAAACAGATCCGATAGAATTAGATAATCATCTATATATTACTTTCTCGCTAATAATAGATATGATAGAATTAGACTCGGAGGTTAAATGTCACGGATAAAAACACATATTGGTCATCTACAGACTGCAGTTGCATTGACATCGAATCTAGCCATACATCGATGTGCCACTCATTTACTTGCATCTCATTCATCTATTCATATTGGGTTGAACGACGCCCGAGTTTAACGACGCACTGTACTGATGACTACGATCTATTGGCGTCGGTGAATCACATATGAGAATATGATGGGATGATGAGATGAAAGGTTATTTCATTAGGTGTTTTTGACTAGTGGGGAGGAGTCGGTCGTGGCCTGTCGTTAAGGAACCATCCCAGTATTGACTAGAATGAAAAGAGGAAAACCACGAAAATTTCGGCCAGGATGGTTAACCACGGCGGGAATCAAACCCCGGTCTCCTGAATGACGGGCGAGTATAACTCGGTATTTGTATTTCAGTGTCCCGTTTGTACGATAGCCCCTAGAATCTAGATGTATGCATCTTTAATTTGCAATTAGCCCCCCCCCCCCCCTCATTCAAATTGAAGTTCTCACGCGCCTCTCGATGAGGCCATATATTTGTATCTGATCAAACGTGGAACAGGAATACCGGTAGGCCTACTGTCTACTTTTTGTCACATTGTCAATTATAGTTGAAACGAAAGGTTGTATTCGTATCAGGCATTCCGGGCACGAAACCGCGTTGCACTCAACAGTATAATAATACGGGCTGACCTCACAGGTCACGCCTGCCTTCACAGCCGACATTCACTTTCCGAGGGGGGCGGCCCACTTCCAGCCCTGATGCTACACAACCGAGGGTACACACAATTGTCACAACATAATTCAAGGCAAACATATACATAGATTACCGAGATAACATGATTATATATGTGTCTCGGCAGTAGCTTCACACCGCTTGGCAGACCGGGAAGTTTCCCACATATTGTATCACTGATAGAATGCCTTGCATACATTCTATTTGTATGTGTCCAATATGGTCGCCGAAATTGGAGCGAGCATATGTCGCTATCGGCTGCATGAGTAACGTATCTCGGTATATATCAATGCATATACAATCAATTTCAATTTCATCAAATTTCAAATATTTCCCCGAAGGGTGGGGGGGGGAGCCTTTTCCCGTTATCAGCTCTTGATTGTGTACTTTGACTTCATTTTCGAATGGGGTGTAGCCTCGAATATTATGCAGAGCAATTATTTGCATCATGCAGTCCTGCATATAGGTACATATTTCCGCGTTTTCGATGGCTGTTGGTCGCTATGCTTAGGCCTATACATAATTACGTTTTCGAATCACATTTATGTTTACTTTACCACTAATGAAGTGCGCACATTGACATAACGATGGAATTTTAAATTCGAACTCAAAATTATATCTAGGTCTATGCCAAGGTTGACGGTATGAACCTTATTTTTCACCTAACCATGTGCACAACCAAATGCACCAATTTTCGATTTTCGATTTCACATCGATTTCCAGATCGACCCCAAGGAAGTGTTGACTGCTTTTGTCAGCTGCTCTCACCATTCTGTCGGAGAAGCGGAAGAACCGAACTGAGACGAGTGGCCTAGTGGTTATTAGACTGAACCGTCATTCGGAAGACCGGGGTTCGATTCCCGTCATGATCGACCATCCTGACAGGTGTTTTTCGTGGTTTCTCTAGCTGTCGTTCAGGTCGATACTGGGATGGTTCTTTAACAGCAGGCCACGACCGACTCCTTCCCACCATCCAAAGACACATATAGGCCCTAATATAAAATAAACTTTCATATCATCTTCCAGCAATCTCATTCATCATTCACGGACGCCAATAGATATTATCTCATAAACTCAATACAAATTTGAAAGATAATTTGAGAACTTTGATGAAACGTTTTCGATTTCACAAGGAATGAAAACATAATTCGATATGGCTGTGTGCGTCAGAAAATGACGGCCTACAGAACGTGTGAATGGGAACATTGCATTCACTTTCATATTACCGGTATATCACGAACTGTTATTTGCATATCTGTCTGTTCTTTGGGGCATATTGTGGCAGCTAGACCAACTGCAAATCGACCACGTAGGCCGCTATATAGCAATAAAATATACACGTGTGCATTCACATAACATGCAGCCGCCCTTCGTAGCTCAGTCAACCATGGGCACCGCTATAGAAACTGTCGGGCGTGGGTACGAGTCTCGCTTTTTTCGAGAATCGAGAAATTTCAAAAGTTTATCCGAAGTAATTTTGTTTAAATCAAAAGCACCGTAGCGGTCGATCGGGCGGCTGGAATCGAACGCCGTCACAACCGGCATATAATTATACATGTCTCGATGGTCCCGTCCTTTCACTTATCATCATTTCATAGTTTCATAATCACCTGCTCATTCGTACCCCTGTATAACCTTAGTGTTAGTGGGGTCGTTGAGCACAAAATAATCAACAATATGCATTGATGTTCTCAGGGAGATGTGATGACAGCTGGAAAATTGTCCTGTGGTCGTGTTCTCAAGGATGTTGAATCCAAAACAGTTGAAACTAATTCAATTTCGAAAATGAAAAAATAATCAATAATCATTCTCAAACTTTGAAAGAATGAAAAATTTTAAAAAATAATCACCAATCTCAAAATCCGAAATGATTCAATTTTGAAAACAATAAATTATCACTATTGCCAGGTAGGCCTACCGGAAGAAATCGATTTTTTTTCAAAATTGTAGATAGGATCACTACATTTCCAAGAGCCGAAATAGCGTCGAGCGAGTTATCAGTTAGCTCGCAGCGTCACTGCGAGGCGGGTTAACCGCGTCAGGTCAACTTGGCCGAGTTAATTACACGAAAAGTTTCGCGCTGCCTCCGTTAAGCAGCTTCCACGCGAACCACTTTAATCCGCTCGTCAGCCGGGTACGTCGTTAAACACGCCAGCCGAGCACGTCGTAAAACACGCCAGCCGAGATCCACGGCACACTTGAACAGCCACTAGGCAAACGCAGCATATGCGTCAAGATGAGCAAGATATCTAGATACGAAAAACTCGCCACATCTTGACTTGTAGGCCAATAAACAATACTCCATCCGTCAACTATCGAATCTAGAAAGCTGTGAATCTCAGCATTGGTTCTGCTAGCATTTCCATTTATATTTGTCGAATAAAAAACATTTATTACATTATTTTCTTCAAAACGGTTGGTTCGAATTGCATACAAAATTGTAATAATGTGTACCGTACATTATTATTGTGTTCACATTCGAAAAAAATGTATATATTTTCCCGTCCAGTCTAATCTCATTGATTTTTTAGAAACTTCAAAATTATGTTTCTCAAAAATGGTCCGAACGATTTGATCTAAAACTAGACAGTTCTAAGTTGGATGAGTCTGCGCGTGCACAGAAAAAGAACAGTCAAACCGTGCGACCTGTGTATCGCTTAGATTAGAAAGCTCCATACGGGTAGGATGGAGGTAACCGCATTCGCTCTTTGGGAATCACGACACCAGAGACTTGGTCACAGCGCATCGCGAACAAGTCTCAAATTTGTTTTATCGTAAAATTCGAGTTTCTTAGTAGATCTTGATAAGAATGGAATGGAATATTGAGGTTTCAAGACGCATCGACAGCGAGGTCATTTAGCGCCTGTTGATCAGATTTATTCAATCAAGTCACCGCACGATAACAATTGTTCAGCCTTAAATCTGATGAATTATGCATAAAAGTAGGCCTATCAATAAAGATTTGCCATTTTGGGTTCAAGTGATTGAAAAAAAACTTCACGTCATAATATTTATTCTGACATTTTTGGATCAACGACATCAAACACTTTTGGGGTCGTTCATCTAAAAATGTCAGAACAAATTAAAAAAAAATCCGTTTGTTTTGTGCGTACCGGTACTTCACACAGGTCGCAAGGCCTAACCGATGCACACGTAACTTCCCCTAGCCTAGAACTACACAGTAGGCCTAGAACAAACGGTCGGGTAGATTTTGAGAAATCGGTGATCGAGATTTTTAAACTCACCATACGAATAACCAACGAAAAAATATATTTATTTTTTTATCCGAAAAAATATATATAACTTGAATGATGTGAAGTCAACTATGACAGGCACGTTTAACAAGTTTAACGAAAATCGGATAAGTTTGTTTGAGAAAAGAAAATCATATGAACCAGTTTCTCACTTTGGTCGCTCGAGTATTCCGCCGTTTGACCGTCCGACGCGCGAGTGAGTCAGCATTCAGCACCGACCTATGCGGCGGGCGGCACTTGCAATATACACTTGAAGAACCGAGTTTTATAATCATAATGGTTTGATGAAGTTAATTATTCATTAAAGTACAAAAATGATACTGTCCATAGGAAAAAATAGCACGTTCATTCACTATTCATCGCTTGATCAACAAATTCGTTATTCATAAAACTTGCATCAAGACATATAAAGAAAGACCTTTTTCCACCGGCTGAAAAACCATCTCCATTTTGATATTATATATAGGATTCAATAGTTATCAGTTGAACAGAAAGTTTCGGTTGCGAACTAAAGACCACGGTAACCCAAAGTGAGAACATTTGTAAACTGCACGAATATTCAAGTTTAACCTTTCGTAACATTCTGTAATTACCACACCAAGTTATCAGCGAGTGTCTACAATCTACTAGAACAAAAGATAGTGTAAGCCCAACGCTTCCTCTCAAACGAGCAACCACAATCTTGACGGCCGGATACCGACAAAATGAAGAAATTTAGGAAAAATTCCTAGATCATCAAAACTGATTGAAAAATTAGTTTCACATAATTGCATAAACTTATTTTTAAAAAATCGAGCCTTTTATTTGAAAGTTATTGAGAGTAAACTTTTATCGTATTTTGATTGTTGCACACTGTCCAATTATGTCAAACCAACACCGAGGTTTTTTATGTTGCATTGTTGATAAAAAAAATGCAGGATATTTTTCAACTTGAAACGGTTGACTGTCCCTTATGCAAATAATAATGGAAGCACGCTCGCCCAAGTACCCTATATGCCAAGCACCGCACTTCGGCAATCAAATCGTTCAATCGGTGGAACTGAAACAGTTCAGATACGGAGGGTGCAATATTATAACGATCGGACTGTATTATTTATGCAGACGCACGCATAAAAAAAAAAAAATGTGCAATACGCAATACACTCGTTTTATTGACCAAACTATTCCATATCGCGAACCCCACGATGTGTGCAATTAAAAGTGCCATTTCCAGCATGCTATCATCAGCCTCTAGGCAGCCGGTAATATTACGGTAAAGTATTAGTCATCGTGCATGCACCAGCGTTGTCAATTATCAGACACTGTTTTAGTAGGTTATCTCGGGAGATCACCATTGCATGATGTCTATGGGCTATAATTATGTTTTTACGGCGGGTTACATTATATGTAGGGTCGCCTCTCACGTGCATTCGGAAACCAATCAATGAATGGAAAGAAAATAAACCATGTTTTTCACGATAATTATCCTTATAACCGACATCCAAAACAGTGTAAGCCAAGCGGTATTGGCACAGGTGAAACTGGGAACAGGCTCACTCAGGACGAAGTGTTCCAAGTAATCACATGCAGTCAGCGTAGTCAATAGATACACGTTGAGAATGAGTTATCGAGTTATCAGTAAATCGATTTCACGTTATCACTTCAAACACGTTGCACAGAAAATAACACATTTCGTGTCAAACAAAACATAGCACCTAGTAATATACTTTCGTATCGATAGGCCTAATAAATCGTATCGACGTTTCACGAGAAAATCTCAAACAAGAGCATAAAACTCGAAATATGCTCACATTTATTACAGCAACCACAAACGATGTTATTATGTTTATGTAAAACATGAAATAATAAAAACGGAAGCGCGATATCAGATTCAGCGTGCCTACGTATAACAACAATAAGACGACGTTTTTGTAGCACTAATGCAACGAATCAGCAAGATGCAGTTATCACACACACCAATCACAACGCACAAAACCAACTCGGCCTTATTGTTGACGAAATAGATTCAAACAGTATCGAATTATCGAAACACAATGTGTGTAAAATACAGAATAACCTTCACATACTGAGTTCTTCATTAATCATGAGGTTAGCTTTTGTAAACGAAATAGCCTCGAGTCGTGGAGCTGTGAAAAAAAAACTAGTGGAAATGCCTGAAGGTCACAACGGAGTACTTATGAATAACACTAACTAACCTGATTGAACAAAGATGGACTTTGTTTCACTGTCGTCCAATAATCAGATTTCCTACCCGATTGCTGTACAAAGCGGTAAAGGTGCAATAACACTATCCTAGCAACAATGACTTGGTTCTAATAAAACCCACTGGCTGAATTAAAGCGAACCGTGCGACCAGTCGCCAACGAACGTACAATCCTACTGCACACGAACTTTCAGTCGGCAAAGTCAATTGCTAAAGCCTTTATCTTCGGAGGACGTCGGGTGTTGCGTTCGGTTTATATCGGCGGGTGACGTAAGAGAGTGGGGAGACGAACATGTACGAGGCATGGGAGAGACGCAAGGAGGAATGATAAAGATAGGGGAAAGGAAGTAAATGGAGGGAAGAACACCAAAAAAAGATAATATACCAAATAAAAGCGATACGCATTGGAAGACCGATGCACGTGTGTGTGTGTGTGTGTGTGTGTGTGAGAGAGTGTGTGTGTGTGGAGAGGTAGCGAAAATACAGCGGATAATAGAGCGAAGCAGACGAAGCAGATCATGAGATTAATTTCGATAATAATTTGCATCGACCTAGGTCGACTATGATTCTAGTTGATGGGATTATGGAACAAGATCTCGCATACATCATGCAGACACACACACACACACACACACACACTCGCAGCCATCCGCTTAGGGACCTTCCTACGCGAGGCGACAATTCCACTTTATCAAGATTTTCTTTCTAAAAGTAATATCTTTCATTTTTAACGTCACGTAGTGTGAGTGTAATTTACTTCGCTCTACGTTTTCCTCGCGTTCTAAGCCCAAGCCTCTAAGCCATGGTATGGGGGCACTGCAGATTTCAACTCGACACATTTTCCGTTTATTTGTATATACATATATACATCTTTCTTCAAAACTCCTACACACATGGGGAATGAAAATAGTAATCTCTCCTTAACATTAATTTATACATTTTTTCCAAAGTAGATTATTATATTCAGTGCCGGAATTATGAACGTGGGAGCAGTCTAACTGGCAGTCAACAGTTATCACATGGTTATACCTATGCTATTTGTCTTCACATCTCTCAGAATGAGGTTAAGTGGACGTGGTAATAACGGGCCTTGGAAACATACAAAATTACTGCCATTAACTTTGATAACTCTTGCAGATCATCTGTCCATGCTTAAATACAGCTGAAAGAAACTGAGACCTGATCCTCACGATCGAAACGGTTCGGATCTGGGCCAATAACTGAGGAAAACACAATCTACTTGATCACATCGACATTCTAGCGAAGGAACCTGAACTTCAATTAGAAAGAAACAGAAAGTAACTGACCATCACTAGAAAGTATATGATCTTCTGCATGGGATCTTCCCCAAAGACATTAAAATATCACATATAATAACGAATACATATTTATAATGTATATATACATATGTATATATATATATATATATATATATATATATATATATATATATATATATATATATATATATATATATATATATATAGATATATGTTAATATATATATATATATATATATATATATATATATATATATATATATACATATATATATATATATATATATATATATATATATATATATATATATATATATATATATATACATACATATATATATATATATACATATATATATATATATATATATATATATATATATATATATATATATATATATATATATATATATATATGTATATATATATATATATATATATATATATATATATAAATATATATATATATATATATATATATATATATATATATATATATATATATATATATATATATATATATATATATATATGTATATACACTTTGTGGAGAGAATCAAGACTCCATTCAAGAGAGAGAGAGAGAGAGAGAGAGAGAGAGAGAGACAGCGACATACGTTGAGTGAGTAAGTTCTATATATATGCGAGTGCGAGTAAAGATTGTCTTCGTAAGGACCTTTACCTCTAGAAGCCCTTCTTTCTCGACCGGTTTCATACAATTGCAGGCTCCGTCCAGGCATAGGCCTGTGGCACCCACTAGCCGCGTCCCCTCTGTACCGCGCACTAGCTAATCTATGCAAGCGGGCTGAATGGCCAAGAACACTGGCGATAGAAAGGGGGCCGTGGACTCAGCCGAACAGTGTGGGGCTGTTCAAAAGATGAGATTATACTTGGACGTGGTTACAACTACATTTTCAGAACCAGTGTTCAAATTACTTTATATTTCTTTCTTCATGATGTACATGCAATGACAGACGTACGATCGTTTATTTTAAAATGAATGTATAGACGTTTTTTGGGGCCAGTATAAATATATAATAATGGCAGTTTACTGTCTTCATTAGGATCACATACATGATAGGCCTATTCGAAGACAATAAGATACGATATTTTCATATACACACAAACAATA
>OZ023328.1:4130868-4144324 GCA_964007535.1 Brachyptera risi | reverse complement strand
GGGGTCGTTAAGCTCATTCGTACCCCCGTATAGCCTAGATGTTGGTGGGGTCGTTGAGCAAACAATAATCATCATCACTTTTTCAACACAGGAACAATTAAAGAAACAATTGGGTTCAAAGTCTGTTGAAAAAATAATAAAAACAAAAATAACACATCAAGTGTATAGAACTGGATCATGTATAACCGATCTCTTTTCATTCTTTCTTTGCTAGTATCCAGCAAATAAAATGCTCGAAGCCTCCGCGCGCTTGTGCTCTCCCACGTAGCGGGACGTACGCTCGGAACCTTCTTACTCGCCCACAAGATACACTCGCAATGAGGACGACGTCAACAAACCTATTAGCGGACATTTAACATTAATGTTCTTTTCATTTCCATGAGAAATATGCTTTGAATGACAATCATGGACCTGCCTCGGTGGCTGAAGGGCGTGGGGCGTGGGGCGTCGAGAGGCCGGCAGCAACGTCAACACTTCTACTCTCTCGTCAACACTTCAACACTCTCGTCAACTCTTCAGCAGGGGTTGCCGCAAAACACGGGGCTGATGAAGAGGCTACAAAACACGGGCTTTCACACGTACAGGAATACCAAAGCAACTAACAGGAGGACACGATTTGTCTTCACGGTTTCAGTTGTGCGCCTGCGCGACCGCGAACTACTCATAAGCTCATGTCACGTGACAATTGACAAGCAATAGTTACCGTAGCAACACAGCGAACTGGTGGACTACCAATTACCAAATATTCTGATTGGTCAGTTCCAACTGGTGGACATTGTTGTCTGTCTCTTGCAACAATGAGTGACGTCACTTGACAGAAGTCCCATAGGCTACTGTCAAGTAACAAATGACAAACAATAGTTACCACAGCAATACAGCGAACTGGTGGACTACCAAATATTCTGATTGGTCAGTTCCAACTGGTGGACATTGTTGTCTGTCTCTTGCAACAATGAGTGACGTCCCTTGACAGAAGCCTATAGTCTGTCTCACCAATCCGGAGTGAGTATTGTTTTCTCATCGATTAGCCTAACTGCTGGATAGGTAAACATGTCAATCATAACTCCAACAGTAACAAAGGAACTCTTCTGTCCTGCATTTTGAGGACAAGTTTGTGACTGGGTAAGGGTTGTTGTGCGACGTTGCCACATCTGACAACATATTCATGTACAATTGTGGTGAATTGTTGACTAGGAATGGGCGTGGCTTTAACAGTTGGCCTTCTACATCTATATCACTCGAGGTCATTTAGAGACACACTGATTGGATATTTGAATTTCACCTCAGTTCTACCAGCCCTGTTGATTGGATGTTTTGATTTGTGACGTCATGAGGGCGGAGACTGCGAGTCGTCAATTAATTTCGTGGTTTAAATATTCATATCGTGTGCGACTCTAGGCCTACTATTGACAATAGTCACTAATCGGGCGAGAGAGAAAGAGAGAGAGGAGAGAGGAGAGAGGAGAGAGGAGAGAGGAGAGAGAGAGAGAGAGAGGAGAGAGAGAGATAGAGTGAGAGAGAGAGAGGAGAGAGGAGAGAGAGAGAGAGGAGAGAGGAGAGAGAGAGAGAGGAGAGAGGAGAGAGAGAGAGAGAGAGAGAGAGGAGAGAGAGAGAGAGGAGAGAGGAGAGAGAGAGAGAGAGGAGAGAGGAGAGAGGAGAGAGGAGAGAGGAGAGAGCGTTATCCACGATAATCAACCATATATCTCCACGTACGAGCAGTTCCAATTTATCTTATTCATTAACCAAAACTCTCAGATTACCTCCAATGGCCGCCGAACATCCGCGTCCTTCTATCACCACTCGATTACGTCTCGACGGCCGCTAATGTTTTAACCGTTTGAATGAGGCTGTGTGGCACACAGTCATAACGAATGGTGCTCAACATCCCACTCACGCTTCCCCCCCCCTCCCCCTCCCCCCCCCTCCCCTAACGCCGCTCACCCTCCGAAACCAGGCCAATCCTTTATGTCATACTCTCTCTCTAGTCATTATAGCAGTCAAGCCCGGCGATAATTCTCACATTTTACGACAACTATTTGCCTGTCACCATCAACACCCCACCGCCTGCAATATCCCATGGCATGACTAATACTTACACACTCGTAAAATACTTCAACTTGTTACAGAATACACATTTTCAAAAATGTAAATCTTAGCTATCATTTATAACACCTGGAAGAATTCAACCCTTCATAATTCCTTCTGCATTCGTTCATTTATATTTGGTTTAACGACGTACTGTACTGACGACTACAATCTATTGGCGTCGGTGAATGTTAGATGAGATGATGGGATGAGATGACATGTTATTTATTGGGTGTTTTTGGATAGTGGGAAGGAGTCGGTCGTGGCCTGTTGTTAAGGAACCATCCCAGTATTGACCTGAACGACAGAGGGGAACCACGAAAAAAACCCTGTCAGGATGGTCGACCATGGCGGGAATCGAACCCCGCTCTCCGGATTGACGGTTCAGTGTATTAACCACTCGGCCACACGTCTCGGAGTGTAATAATCAGATAATCACCATTACACTCCATATAGATTGAATATGCAAATATGACATGCTGATTGTTCGCTTAACGACCCCACCAACAGATAGGTTAGCTGGGGGCACAACTGAGCGAATGATTTTTACCAAAAACAATTACTTATCTGGGACTCGAACCCATGGCAGAATTGAGTTCTTTTGCATACGCTTCAGTGATATATTTTGTTAGCTATGAGAAAGTTTTGCAGTTTTGAGGCCGCATGCGCTCGTATTTCACGCCGCAAACTCTCACGGCTGTAATTTTTGTGATATCAATATGAGTGTTTTTGCATTCTGTTAGTAATTGAAAAACGAAGGTTACAGTAAATACAGAATTTTGAACCAAAAATTTGTGATTTTTCAAATTCTCCAAATGGTGAATGGAAAAATTTCTAATTTACGAAAACCTAGATACATATTTTCTAATACCGAAAAAAAACATAGAATGTGAAATATATCAGAAGTGTGAGCTAGGGAATTAACGGCGTTTATGTGAATCTGAGTTGGGCGGGCTAGTCTACGGTTTACGCCTAGCACACGATGCATGTTAAACTAGAGTCTGAAGCGAGCGAACAACGAGCCCGCGTAGAGCGCCTAGCACACGATGCATGTTAAACTAGAGTCTGAAGCGAGCGAACAACGAGCCCGCGTAGAGCGCCTAGCACACGATGCATGTTGAACTAGAGTCTGAAGCGAGCGAACAACGAGCCCGTGTAGAGCGCCTAGCACACGATGCATGTTAAACTCGAGTCTGAAGCGAGCGAACAACGAGCCCGTGTAGAGCGCCTAGCACACGATGCATGTTAAACTAGAGTCTGAAGCGAGCGAACAACGAGCCCGTGTAGAGCGCCTAGCACACGATGCATGTTAAAGTAGAGTCTGAAGCGAGCGAACAACGAGCCCGTGTAGAGCGCCTAGCACACGATGCATGTTAAACTAGAGTCTGAAGCGAGCGAACAACGAGCCCGCGTAGAGCGCCTAGCACACGATGCATGTTAAACTAGAGTCTGAAGCGAGCGAACAACGAGCCCGTGTAGAGCGCCTAGCGCACGATGCATGTTAAACTAGAGTCTGAAGCGAGCGAACAACGAGCCCGCGTAGAGCGCCTAGCACACGATGCATGTTAAACTAGAGTCTGAAGCGAGCGAACAACGAGCTTGTGTAGAGCGCCTGCGGCCTCTTAATACTGTTTGAGACGAGCCTTTGATGTTTGACCATGTTCATGTAGGCCTACTAGCATTACTAATGTTAACAGGCTGAGCCAATAGGGACGATACTCTCCTGGAATATCTATACTTGACCTGCGACACGATGGATGCCTATAAATACAGGTGCACATTCATTCCATTTGAGTTGAAAACATGTTTCAGAATAACCAACAAATCTGAAGTCAAAAACACTTATGGTGGGTCTAGATTATGAATTAAAACGCAATATATGCGTTGTTAGACGAGCGGATAGTAATAGTATGTCGACTTTTATGACCAAACTTTTGCCTACATTCGCCAATTGGGTGACATTTAACTTATAAATGAGTAAAAACTGCTTCGAGTGGTACCAATTCAGCACATTTTATGGTTTTTCTTCAAAATGGCTGACCCGATCAAGCTGAGAATTTCCAGAAATGTGTATCAAAATGTAATTCAACTTCACGCGAAATTTCATTTTTTTGGAAAATATTGTTTTTTTCTTTTTTTCCCGCTTTGTTATTCTAATGAGTATTTTTGAAATTTCTAAAATTCATAAAAATGAAAGTTCCCACTCGATAATGCTATAAAACTATACAGATCTCAGTAAGATGAGGAATCATGAGGAAAAAAAGTTTGAAGTTGGTAGCTGTAGCCGTTTGACCTGTGGAGAACCGACAAAAGAACATAAAAAAAAGAACATAAAAATGAACACCAATTTTTTTCAGTACGTCAAATTGAATCCTCGCTGAAGCTCGACTAATTATCACATTGAATATAATATATTCCAACAGCCAGTAATCCAATCCATTTGAAAACCGAGAAATTCATCGGGTTTTGACTACACATTTTCACTTTTCAGCCGGTTCGAACGAAGAGAAAGAGATTATTATTATATAAGAAATAACTTCTACATGAATACAGCTCACTCAAATTAATATACTTGATTGAGACGTGTGGCCGAGTGGTTAATACATTGAACCGTCATTCATGACACCGGAGCTCGTCTCCCGCCATTGTCGACCATCCTGACAGAGGTGCATCGTGGTCTCCCTCTGTCTCCTTCAGGTCAATACTGTGATGGTTCCTTAACACCAGGCCACGGCCGACTCCTTCCCACAATTCAGAAACACCTAATAAAATAACCATTCATCTCATCATCCCATCATTTCATATAATGATAATGATAATAATGATAATAATAATAATAATGATAATAATGATAATAATAATGAGATGTTCATATGTGCGGAGGGATTAAGCCGCAATGGTTTCTATTCTATCTTCTATTTCCTCTTTCTCTTCACTTTTCTCTTCTGATGGCTTCTACGATTCACCGACGCCAATAGATCGTATACATCAGTACAATGCGTCGTTGTACCCAATATAAATGGCAATGAATAAAGACTATACGTGGAGTATTATGAAGAAATAATTGTAATATTACTGGCCCCGAACCAGTTGGCTTCTGTCAACAGTTGGACACGGCCAAGAAATGAGCTCCTCGCGCTCATTAAAACCTCCTGGTTACGACAATGAGGCCTACGACTGCCATTTGCGATTCGATATTTCACTCATCGATTGTAAATCGAAATTTCCGATTTATTTCAATCAATATGTGATCGTTTCTAATTTGTAAATCGAGCAGTAACTTCACAGCAAATAATATACCAACGTGTTCGAATAGCAGAAGCGAGCCTCTTCATTCTCCACAGACATATAAAAAAAACCCAATTAGAGGTCTCCATGAAAAATGGTATGCTCAACATTAATTACCTCGTATTTTTCCGTCGGCTCGGATGGGCACATAAAATATCGCGAAAGGTTGTATTTAATCGCATTCAAATCCCATTCATTGCGATCGATTTGACGATGAACGAGTTCCACTCGTAATGGCGGGCGACGACCGCCTCCTTCCCACCACCCCTGCAGCCCCGGGTAACGGAATGGTAATGAGTATGCCTAATGTTGACATGGAGTGCTTGAAACATCGCGGGTCACAGCTGAGCCAAGGGGGTTGCTGAGGGAGAGTAATAGCGGTATGAGGGGGGAGGGGGGAGGGGGGGGGGGTACTTGACCCTGCTTCGGACGAGTACTATCAAAGAACAAACCGTGCACACATTTCATCAACTCTTGTTTATACACACAATAAACAAAATGGATCAGGCGAGTAGAAGTTGAAGGCAGTGAAGCAAAAAGGCATTAAACCGTGCATAGGAATCATCCAATTAACACACATTTCCCTTATCTTATGAATACATTACTAAGCGTCGTACAAACGATGTTCAATCGCTTATCTATTGCCGTATAATACTTGCTATACAAGGTACCTCAAGAACTCGAGTTTCTGCACAGACATTAATACGAAGACCGCGGACAAGATCAATACAGGAACACTTGAGCTCTGCCGACAAACGGGACTGTAGACACGCGTGGTGGGCAAGATGGAACGGACAACAGTCGGAAGAAAGTCCTCGATGGAGACTAACGAAGTGAAAAACGATGAGTTTAAAATAAAGTTCAAGAAAGCTACAACGAACGTCGTTAATGTAAACAGGATGATTAGAGAATGGAACGGAAGTGCGACTGCTTCCTAAATGAGTCACACTATAATGAGGGAGAAGTTACAAAAACGTTGCTTTTCATTAGGTCATTCGTTTCATGAATATTCTTGTGTCTACTGAATGAGATATAGGCCTACAAACTGTAAAAGCATGAATGACTGAAGAGTGAACTGCACTGATGAGCATGAAAGATGCTTTCTCTCGGATCATTAGACGAGCTTTAGCGAGGATTCAATTTGACATACTGAAAATAATTGGTATTCGTTTTTATGTTTTTTTTTTAATGTTTTTTTGTCGGTTCTCCACAGGTCAAACGGCTACAGCTATCAATTTCAAACTTTTTTTAATCATGGTTCCTTATCTAACTTAGATCTGTAAAGTTTTGTGGCATTATCGGATATCAACTTTTTTTTATGAATTTTAGAAATTTCAAAAATACCCATTAGAATAACACGGCGAAAAAAAAAAAATTAAAACATTTTTATTTAAAAAAAAAATTGAAATTTTGTGTGAAGTTGAATAACATCTTGATACACATTTCTGGAAATTCTCAGCTTGATCGGGTCAGCCATTTCGAAGAAAAAACATGAAATGTTCTAAATTGGTACCACTCGAAGCCGTTTTACCTATTTATGTCACCCACTTGGCGAATTTAGGCAGAAGTTTGGCAAAGAAGTCGACATATTACTTTCCGCTCGTCTAACAACGCGTATATAGCGTTTTCCTAGTAAGGTGGACCAATACTGGGATGACTACCTAACGATAGACACCTGATAGATGAGCCATTTGCTCAACATCTCATCATATCAAGTCTGGACTCTGGAGCATCATTCACCTAGCCACGCCGATAGGCCTGAGTTGTTTCATTACAGTGCGTCCTTGAACCCAATATGAATGAATACATACAATATAAGTTACTTTTTTTGAAATATCGAATCGGAATGTCATCATTTAAAGACTCTTTTAGAATTTTAAGAAATCATTTGTATAATTAATTAACGTTTCACTATATATCACTTTTCAATTTTGTAATCACTGCATCTCCTCATTATTTTATTCAATCCTATTTCAAATTTGACATTTTTTCTATCCAATCAGTTCTCTCTTCATGTATACTAATATGTAATATTTTCAATCTATTTCTCTCTATTAATCTATTTTTTTATATTGATTGTTATCCTGTTTTCTGATATAGTCAGGGACCAAGGAAGTTTTTTTCTTCCAGGTATGCCTATAGGCCTATACACAGTTGGGCATGAGCACGACAAACGGATTATTAGGGGTTTCAAATAAGGGCATATGATTATTTTGACGATGCATCATTTGTGCAGTTTTTAGTCAGCCCATAGTTGGCTGTCCATGAGGAGAAACTGAAGGTTTGATGAGCGTCTTGAAGCTTGTAGGTTGTGTGATGAAATATCATGCGAATAATGAATATCTACTAGGAAAACGCTATATACGCGTTGTTAGACGAGCGGAAAGTAATAGTAAGTCGACTTCATTGCCAAACTTTTGCCTACATTCGCCAATTGGGTAACATTTTAGTTATAAATGGTTAAAAACGGCTTCGAGTGGTACCAATTTAGCACATTTCATGTTTTTTCTTCAAAATGGCTAACCCGATCAAGCTGATAATTCTCAAAAATGTGTATCAAGATGTTATTCAACTTCACACAAAATTTCAATTTTTTGGAAAATAAAATTTGTTTAATTTTTTTTCCGCCGTGTTATTCTAACGGGTATTTTTGAAATTTCTAAAATTCATAAAAAAAAAGTTGATATCCGATAATGCCACAAAACTATACAGATCTAAGCTAGATGAGGAATTACGATGAAAAAAAGTTTGAAGTCGATAGGTGTAGCCGTTTGACCTGCGGAGAACCGACAAAAAAACATAAAAAAAAAAAAAAACATAAAAACGAACACCAATTTTTTTCAGAATGTCAAATTGAATCCTCGCTAAAGCTCGTCTAATTATCCAAGTGCAACACTCAATCATCTGAATAATTCGTTTAATCACTCCCATTTTGTTCAACAAAAGTACAAGTTATTTTTCTACCTGGCTGAGCCATTCATATAACCTGTGATCTTGCATATGAATCATTATTTAACTGGCATGAGACAAACAGAAAACTGACTTGTACTTTCGGTTCAATTCCTACGTCACGCAAAGCCTCGGCGGTATAGTTTCATGTAAGAGTGCATGGAGACTGCAGAGGAACCAGATGCATGATGCTCGAGAGATTGTGACTCTCAGCATTTCATCATGTACAACTCTTCAAGTACGATAAGAACACGAACTCTATAAATGACCAATGAGAGTCTCAATCAATTACGAATACGTTTGCGACATTTCTTCTCTGAGCCTACACAAGCGAACGCCCGACGAAAGATCCAATAACGTGTAATTCGGCTGACCTCGATAAATCAAACCAATTATACACAGTCGGGTGTTACAACGTGATGCCAGCTCGAACGTAGAATTGAAATAACAATGGCATAACGAATTGAAATAATTTTGAATAATAATATATATTGAGCCTATTCTATTTGACGCTTGATATCTGCCCTTTTCCACACTCATATATTACACAACTCGACCCCCTCAGTACCCCGCCGGAGCCCTTTTCTCACAATTAATTGGGATTCTTAGCCTAATGGAGAATAAGACATTGATGGCTTAATGATGAAAACTCTTTTCGGGTCAAGTGGGTTTAAACTGTGACGTCATTGCGTGATGGATCGGGTTGTTATATATGGAAGACCATTGCGCATCACCTAACCACGTCACGTACTGAACGAAAACCTTTCTTTTCCTTATAACCTTTCGACTTGCGCAAGAGATTTGAAATATTACAAAACTCGATGTAAGTAGAGACAATCATTTTATTCTCGTTGTCTTTACAGCGATGCGCTTTTCGGAGAGGGGGTGGGGGGGGGGGGGAGGGGGAGGAGGCGTGACTGAGGGGACTGAGGGACTGCAGGGAAGAGGGACTATAAGATACCTAGCTCCGCAAGGAATACGAAGTCAGGACTCTAGATAGTTATAAAGAAGCAAGTTTCTGTTATATATGTAAGCTGTTCACGAAGCGTGTGAGGGAAAAGTTGTTATACGCCGTTTTCCAATGAAAGGAAGGACGGAACGATCCGCTACCCAAGACACTGAACAAGATCAAACTGTCCGAGAAACCAGAATTTACACGCGACGCGCTGAAGAAGAAAAAGAGGAGAGTGAGAAAGAAAGAGAGAGTAAAATAGAGATAAAGAGGGAAAGGGAGAAAAGAGAGTGAGAGAGAGGAAAGTAACGAGATATATTCCACGACGAGCAATTCAAGACTTATACAGTCCAAGTATTCGATATGGAGATTCTTTTACCCTCGACATTTCCGTTCCCTCGCATGCAGAAATGTATTAGGCCATTCCACCGTTATCATACCGCACTGATGGCATAGAAACATATACACATGGGGTTCACTTGCTCTCATATGGGGCTAGGTATTAGAAGAATGTCGGGGATTTTCAGATTGAAACATAAAGAAATTGTTTCTGAATTCCGAAAACATTTAGAAAACTTGATGACATAGCACAAAGAACTTTACAACTTTACACTCGAGTTAACAAAAACATAAGCTATTTCAACCAAACATTGAACAAAGCACATGAAGATGGATGAATGTTGAAACTGTCTGCAGGAAGAAACAGCATCGTTTCCAAGGCAACGAGACGATTCGAAGCGATAAAAGTAGTCGACGAATAGTCTCGTGCGTTGTGACCGGACTCGGCGATGTGGTACGCAGTTGAATAACTTGTATCGAAATAACGTGTGAAGAAGATTGGATATTGCGACTAGAATACATGAACTATATTGAAAAAACGAATAAAATCAACCAAACACAAAACAAGGAGAAAAAAAGAGAAGGAATCAATTCTATAATACAGTCGATGTATAATGAAATGATTTGTTCTGAAAGTTTTAATATCGACATTATCAATGTATCTCTTGAAAGTTTCAAGGAGTTCATTGACAAATCTGATGTTTGACAAAAGCACAGGTTGCACCTGTCTCTTACTGTTGTGTTTTATTCTGTGTTTGTTATTTTAGTGTCTTATCTTTTTATATACTGTGTTTGTATTTTATCATATTGCACTTGTGGGGCTTGCTCTGTTGCGAATAAAGACTTAAAAATGATAAACACAAGTACAGAGAAAAGAGAGAAGGAAAAATATTTTGAGAAGAAAAAGAAGAAGAAAAAGGAGAAGAAAAAGATCGAGATGGTAAGAAGATTCAAGCTTTTCTCCCCACTGGGATTTGTGAATGTTTGAATTGTTTTCCAGCCCTGACATTATTACCTTGATATTTATTGTTTTTCAAACCATTTATCCCATTCTCTATTATTCTTTGAAGTGGTATAAGATTGCCTTTGTGGTGCCCCGTTCAAACGATCCTACCTTTCCTCCATTGCCTTAATTGGAAAACAATAATTTTGTATCAAGTTTCGATGTTATTAAAAAAAAAGAATACATGAGTTCCACCAGACAACCAACGTGGGGTGAATATAGGACTAATTAGGGAAACCTGGAGAGGAGGGAAGGGGGGAGGGGGCGATCGAGGGGACACGAAAATTTGGACTTGTATAACAGATCAAGTTTCAAAAAAGTATTTGATTAAAATTCAACCAACATTCCAGCGCGATAATGAGTGCCTGAATTGCCTTGGACTTGATCCAGATATAGTAAGAAGATTTCACGGTATTTTCCGTCCCGGTATATCACATGAACCGGTCAGAAGCGTTCCTCAAATTTTCCGACTGGTTCATGTGACTAACAGGACTGCGAGAATTTGTCTGCAAGTCTGTTTTTAAACAGGACTAGGAGTGACTCAGTTACCTACCCGAGATACGATATAATAAAGTAGCAATAATTTCTGCTTCAGCGTTTCTGTTGGAGTAGATGCCTCACATGCACGAGGTCCACGGTTCGACTCCCAGCGCAGTCACTTTTTGTTTTGAACAAAATAACTATCAAATGAAGTCTCAAGTGCAAGGTTATGATTGGAGGCTATTTTTTCTCCAATTCTATCTCAGAAACAAAAACATCCATACATATTTTGTGATTTTTGACTATTGTTTCAAGTCCCATTTGAAAACAGACTGGCAAACAAATACTCGCTATGGGCTAGCGACGATGGATACGAAGAGCGGGATACTGGGATAAGTCGACTCGGTCGTGTGACATGGGCTTCCGGGTACTTTTCAATGGCATGTGGTTAGGATTCAGGTAAGGGTTGGACCCCCAAACCCATGTCACACGACCGAGTCGACTTTAATCCAGTAGAAAGCTCTTCATGCACCCCGACTGTGCCACCTTGTCACTTTGAATCAGGCGACGCCGATCCCCACAAGGGTAAGTTCGTGGGATGTTTACGTGACGTCACAGAGGGAAGTTTCCACTCAGGAGACATGTGCATAGTTGGTGCCGAGCTCTATGTGTCTGTCGCCGAACTAATGCAGTACGGCTCAACCACAGCTCACGTCTACTGCCAGCGAGTAGATAGTTCTAGTCTCTGTTTATTGCTAGCTTCAAATAACAAATAGAAACAACACTAAAATGTGTGATATGATAACGTGACAGTTGACTGTTCCTACAACAGATAGAAGTTATAGCAAAGGTTTAAGGAATTGCAGAATTATGGTTCGCTATAAAAATGTATGTTGCCAGATTATTATTCACGATACTACAATTAGGAACTCTCAGATTCCAATTTCACCCATTCATTCGCTCACCAGCACTAGACGACACAAATGAATATATAAATATATATTCATATGTATATATATATATATATATATATATATATATATATATATATATATATATATATATATATATATATATATATACAGGGGCGTCAGAACGTTTTGAAAGATGGGGGGGGGAGGGCAAGACCAATTCCTGACCATGGAGCCACGGTTGGGAAGGGTTGGGGGGGGGGGGACTCTTCATAGCGCCACAAATATTTTCAGTATGAGTTGTTCAAAGGGTTCTCTTTCGAAACATTTCCTTTTTCGTTGAAGCTGATTTCACGAAGAAAAATGAAATCTCTGTGAAAAATGTTTTTTTTATGGTTAAATTCGTGGTTTCAGGAAAAATAATCGAATTAACGTAATCGAACAAGTGATTCTACCGTACCTGTTGAAACGAAAATATTTTTCTGGTCGCACACCACACTTCAAACAGAAGCAAAAATGTTGATGTCATCTAATTTGATATCGTATAGTTTTGAGCAGGGACGTCGATAGGATCTGTGAAATGGGGAGGGGAGGAGGGGGGGGGGGGGCGCACAGGGTACATGAATAAAATGACCGCTCAGCCGGACATCCTACACCGGCACAGTATAGCTGAGTGGTTAGCTCACTTGCTTCATGTGACCCGGGAGGTGAAGGGACATATCGGACCCGGTTCAATCCCCGCCACCGTCCATCTTTACAGGGGTTTTTCGTGGTTTCCCTCTGTAGTCCAGGCTAATGCCGGGATAGTTCCCACAATATAGGCCACGACCGCTTCCTTTCCACTGTCCTTCCCGCTACCCATAAAAACCTTCATCTCATCATCCCATCATCTCATTAATCATCCATCTGACGCCAATAGATCTTAGTGATCATTACAGTGCGTCATTAACCCCAATATATATATATATATATATATATATATATATATATATATATATATATATTATATATATATATATATATATATTTATGGACATCATACCGCGCGCGAAGAGGGGGGTCTGGGGGCAGAATTTCCCCTGCAGAGCCCCGCAGAGAATTTTTGAAAATATGGGCATTTTTCAAGTGATTTTCGCGATTCACAAGTGGTTTTGGAGTCTCATATAAAATTTTGAGTCAATATGGATATTTTCGAAGTAGGTTATACTTTTTCGATTTCTCCCAGCAAAACCCCGCAGAGATTTGTTTGAATTAGACTCATGTTATTTTTCAAATGATTTCTGATACTGATAAGCAGTTTTGCAGTCCAATGATCTGATCATTATGGACATTTTCGAAGTAATTTTCGCGATTTCTCCTAGCAAATTTCACAGCATTGATTTTTTTTTAAATATGGCAATTTCTCAAATGATTTGTGCGATTCACGAGCACTTTTGGAATCCAATGATT
>OZ023328.1:4105868-4125868 GCA_964007535.1 Brachyptera risi | reverse complement strand
CCGCTTCGGTGATTTGCAAGGGAGATTTGGTCTTCCTGTTCCCTATCCAGACTTTATCCAGTGAGACACTAGACCAGGACTAGCATGCACTCACGTAAAAGTGATGAATGTTTTCGAATTATTAGGCGACACATTTGGCTATAAACTCAACAGAAAGTGAGACAGTCGTAGAGATTGCCATACTTTATGAACTGTATTCTCTTCCTAGTACAGTCAACATGCGAATAGAAAAGAGAATGTAATTAGACGGGCTTTAGTGAGGATTCAATTTGACATACTGACAAAAATTGGTGTTCGTTTTTATGTTCTTTATATGTTTTTTTGTCGGTTCTCCACAGGTCAAACTGCTACAGCTATCAATTTCAAACTTTTATACATTATGCTTCCTTATCTAGCTGAGGTCTGTATAGTTTTGTGGTATTATTGGGTGATAACTTTCATTTTTATGAATTTTAGAAATTTCAAAAATACCCATTAGAATAACACAGCGAAAAAAAAAATTGAAAGTTTTTATTTTCAAGAGAATTGATATTTTGTGTGGAGTTCAATTACATCTTGATACACATTTCTGGAAATTCTCAGCTTGATCAAGTCAGTCATTTTGAATAAAAAACATGAAATGTGCCAAATTGGTACCACTCGGAGCCGTTTTAACCCATTTATAACTACAATGTTACCCAATTGGCGAATTAAGGCAAAAGTTTGGCGAAGAAGTCGACATACTATCACTTCACGCTCGTCTAACAACGCGTATATAGCGTTTTCCTGGTTAAACAAAACGCCATGAAGCCGGTCCGGAATCTGACTTCTTCAGAGAGAGATGAATGAGTTGGAAACATGATTAGATTATCGTTGTCAGGGATACTGAAGACTATGACGTCACATGTAGCGGCTCGTGAGCAAGAGTCAGGAGAGCGAAGCGATCACTTGATGTTGTCGTACTCGGAAGGAACGAACGCTTCTTTTCTGTTCGCGCTTCACAGAGGTTGATGGGGAGATTGTTTGGATAAAACTATAGGCATCTTCCAGCGCGATACTGTAGAGTTTTCAGCTGCAATCCGTTAAAACACTCGTGAGAAAAATAAGTTCGATAAACCCATAAGAATAACACAAGAAGGAAAATGTGGGGAAAAAATGTATGAATTGAGATTTCCATCGTATATATATATATATATATATATATATATATATATATATATATATATATATATATATATATATATATATATATATATATATATATATATATATATATATTTATATATATATATATATATATATATATATATATATATATATATATATATATATATATGTAGGCAATATATATATATATATATATATATATATATATATATATATATATATATATATATATATATATAAATATATATATATATATATATATATATATATATATATATATATATATATATATATATATATATATAAATATATATATATATATATATATATATATATATATATATATAAACATATATATATATATATATATATATATATATATATATATATATATATATATATATATATATATATATAAACATATATATATATATATATATATATATATATATATATATATATATATATATATATATATATATATATATTCATATATATATATATATATATATATATATATATATATATATATATATATATATATATATATATATATATATATATGTGTGTGTGTGTGTGTATATATTATATGCCCATACATACAGAATTATTCTATTGTTTGAAACTAGATTTTCACTTGACTTGCTTCAATAAGACTCGCGTTTCTCCTTTCTGGACTGAATAATATTCTTTACTTGCACATTTTCGCATACGAGAATTGTAAAGAACTTTATTCATTCGCAGCGGCTTTTCCGTGCATTTTCTCTCCTGCAAACCGATTAGACGCCAACGTCGCGGCGCCGAGCGTCGCTCGCAGCGGCCGCGTGCCTCGAATCACTCGGCTACAACAATATATTGTCATAGCTGCTTCAAATGAAGCATACAATGTCGGGCTGCTGAGTTGCTAGAATGAAACAGTCAGTTGGTTTGCGAGGGAGGAGGGGGGGGGGAGGGGGAGGGGGGAGGGGGAGCAGTCTGCTGACTGCTGATCAATCTGTGTTAGTCGATGGTGTTTTATATTCTGTAGTTCACGTCTAGAAAGACGAGAAGTCGAGTCAGAAATTTTGTAATGACAGTGATACAGAGAGAAGGAAAGAATACTGAGACGTGTGGCCGAGTGGTTAATACACTGAACCGTCATTTAGGAGACCGGGGTTTGATTATCGTCATGGTTGACCATCCTGACAAGGTTTTTCATAGTTTCCCTCTGTAGTTCAGGTCAATACTGAGATGGTTCCTCAACAACAGACCACGACCGATTCCTCCCCACTATCCAAAATCACCTAATATATTGACCTTTCATCTCATATATCATTTATCGACGCCAATAGATCCCAGTCATCAGTACAGTGCGTCGTTAAGAGTCCATGGGAGTCGATTCAGCGATAAATCAGTTTTTTGGTGATAACTCTTGAACGATGTGTGATATCTAACTTCAGGTGAAGCACTGATATTTTTATACCTTCAATATAACTTAGTTGTGATGAAAACATAATATTCAACTCAAACGCAAGCTTTTCACAGGTATTTGCCCAAACTTGAAAAATCACATTCACCATCAGAATCCAAATTCAATGATTCCATTTCACATAATTTTCAAGGTATTAAAAATATCCGTGATTTTCTTTCATAAGAATTTCGATATCTCATACCGTTCAAAATTTAAAGTGAAAAAAAAAATATTTCGTTAAATCGACTTCGAAAAATCGATAAAAAATCGATAAATCGATTCAAGCAAGTAAAAACAAATATATCAATAGCTGGGTATAACCAGCCTAATTGACACTTGAGATCCACACATGACCCGCACATGCAGCGTAGTGGTTAGGCCTAACGCACTTGCTTCATGTGACCCGGGAGGTAGTGGGCATGTCGGACCCGGTTCGATCCCCGCTACCGTTCATCTTTACAGCAGGGGTTTTTCGTGGTTTCCCTCTCTAGTCTAGGCTAATGCCGGGATGGTTCTCACAATATAGGCCACGACCGCTTCCTTCCCACTATCCTTCCCATTACCCATGAAAACCTTCACCTCATCATCCCATCATCTCATTAATCATCCATCCGACGCCAGTAGATCTTAGTGATCATTACAGTGTGGCGTTAAAACCCAATATATATATATATATAAAAAAAATATATTTACACCTGAAACTATAAAAATCTCAGTTCATCTAATGTAAATTGAGCTGACAAGTTATTTTTCATTCTACTTTTACATACTACTAAGCTCATCTCACAACGCGCATCCCGCGTTTTCCTTGTATATGGAAAATTCTGATGAGGAACATTTTGTTTTCGTGAATAATAAACTCGTACCGGTATTTTGTAATAATGTTTAGGTACCCTAATCTTGATCTTCATCATCAGCCTAATGGCTGGCTAATGTCCAGTTACACGAATACTGAATGTGATGACTAAGCGATCATTAGTGGATTAAATTGTTATTACCCTTGGTTACCAATTGTATTTTTTTTCCTAATAACATCCAAACTTGATACAAAATCATTGTTCCCCATTTAAGGCTATGGATGAAAGGTAGGATCGTTTGGACGGGGCACCACAAGGGCGATCTTACCACCCCATTGTTATTATTTGAAACCAATGAACTTCAACACCAGAACTGCGCTGTCGGTGACCATAATTTTTCGCCGCAGATAACAGTCTTTCAGTTTCCGAAAGTCCGGAACACATTATAAGTAAAAAAATGTTTCTGTGATATTTTTGGGGGGGTTTTTGTACCCCAATTGATAAATTAGCTAAATTATTACATTTTTACTATTGGTAATATGCAGTCCAAGTATTATTATTTTTCATATTTGGTTTAACGACGAACTGTAGGCCTAATGACGAGTCAAATCTATTCTCGTCGGATAAATGATTGACGAGGTGATGAGATGTCGATTTCTCACGCAAGGAGCGCTTGCGTGAACCGTGACCTGCGCAATACGGCGACTCGTCATCTTCATTGAGACCAGTGGAGGTGCCGGGTTCAGAACGACTGAAATAATCCCTTCTTTATTAACGAATAACTAATCAAAATGAGTAATGAATAGAACAGGAGGGCAGTGACGTAATTTTGTGGATCTCAAGGTATATTTATATATATATATATATATATATATATATATATATATATATATATATATATATATATATATATATATATATATATATATATATATATATATATATATATATAACCAACCAAAGATATATTGATATGTTCTAGCTCATCCATCAACGCGGAAACACACAACGGATTCTCCTAGTTAGATGAGCGTAGCGAAGATTCCATTTCACATGCCGAAAAAAATGGGCATGGTTTTATGTTTTTTTTTTTTTCATTTTGTGCGCGGCATACAGGTCAGGAAAAAATACTTATCGACTTGAAACTTTTTCTACATATTTCCGTCAAACCAGAATAGGCTGGGATTGTTATTCAGAGAAATCGGCCGGAAGGTTTTTCCGGAAAATAATAGTAGAGTTTGAAAAATCCCCGTAAGAATGAACCGGAGGAAAAATACTTGAAGAACAGGCATTTTTAAAAAGCTCTCAAATTCTCACCGAATATGAACAATACTATTATACACCTTTTCAGAGATTTTTGCAACAATCGAATGAGAAATAACGAAGAGAACGCAATAAAAGTGTACATTTTATGGAATATTTGGATCAATTGGTTTTGCAAAGTGTTTATGCGACAGGTTGCAGGTTACTATAAATATCAACAAGTTGCAGGTGAGGTTTTTGAACGTTTGAAGTAAGTCAAGGTTTGTAGATGTTAATTGAGCTGACAAGTTATTTTTCATTCTAGATTCCCATACTTCTAAGCTCATCTCACAAAGCACATCCCGCGTTTTCCTAGTAGGAACTAAAGATCCCTAAGCCACCGCTGTTCGACTCATCACGCATCACCCCCTCAGATCACGCTGTTCGACTCATCACGCATCACCCCCTCAGATCACGCTGTTCGACTCATCACGCATCACCCCCTCACATCACCCGACTATACGTCATCTTATATCCATACGAACATGCTTCCAACAAACGGCAGTACGAAAAGCTCGTTAAAAACTGGCACATTTCTCCTAACCCGTGCACCTAGGCCTGCTTCAACACATCTCTCACCTCGTTTTGGCAGAGTTTTTCGCGAGAGGAATGCCAGTATATGACTGCAAGTATTATTTTAGTATAAGACACATTAACAAAAAACAAAAAAAAACAGAATAACTGGATTATAGCAGGTCGTGTGGCGTGTTGCCTATATTCCCACGCAGACTCGAAACTATAACAAACAACCGTAATGTAATTTACAGCGATAATCCCAACTCAAAATAACTCTTTTATTTTTACGAGTCATATAATTCATATTCCGAGTGAAGTTTTAACTATACTAGTCACGGCATTGATGGAACCAATTTGAAGAGGTTTCCAAGCAAGATGTCCGCCCTTGAGATTCACAAGTACAACAATAGAATAGAAAGCAATTAAGTTGGTTTAATTCGTGACTGTCGAGTCGCTGATTGTTTGGGTAGAAGAAGTGCTGACCAGAAGCCATTGTGTTGGTGTGGGTGTGGAGTGACAGGGTCGCTCTTACTGGCATGGTTGCGCATCAAGAACATGTATAATCACAACAACTATTTCTCTTTGTACGGTGTGTATTGTTGGCTTGACGACTCCACCAACGGCTAGGTTAGACGGGGGTACGAATGAGATGGTGGTAATGGAAATGATGTAATGATAAGTGAAGATCGTTTACAAAAACCAATGATTCATGCGAGACTATTCGAGTTAATTCAAGTGATTAGACGATCTCTAGCGAGGATTCAATTTGACATGGTAAAAAAAATTGGTGTTCGTTTTATTTTATTTTTTTTTTCATGTATTTTGTCGGTTCTCCACAGGTCAAACGGCTACAGCTATTAACTTCAAACTTTTTTAAATCACGGTTACTTATCTAACTTAGATCTGTAAAGTTTTGTGGCATTATCGGGTGGTAACGTTTTTTTTCATGAATTTTCGAAATTTCAAAAATACCCGTTAGAATAACACGGCGGAGAAGAAAAGAAAATATTTTTATTTTCAAAAAAATGAAATTTCCTGTGAAGTTGAGTTACATTCTGATACACATTTCTGGAAATTCTCAGATTGATCGGGTCAGCCATTTTGAAGAAAAAACATAAAATGTGCTAAATTGGTACCACTCGAAGCCGTTTTTACCCATTTATAACTTGAATGTCACCCAATTGGCGAATGTAGGCAAAAGTTTGGCAAAAACGTCGACATACTATTATTATCCGCTCGTCTAACAACGCGTATATAGCGTTTTCCTGGTGTATCAAAATGCATCACAACCCTGAAAAAGATTTTATTCATTAAGATTTTAGACGTTATTTATTTCCCTGATTTTGAAGAAAACTAAAAATCCTCATCTCAATTTTAGAAATGATCATCACTTTCTTGCTCTCCAGAGACCATGAGTAGTGACGTAGGCATTACCGATTCTCTACAGAAACATACACAGAATCGAGTAATGTCCACGTCACGACACAGAAAAAAAGCCGGGTCCTGGACGACAAAAAATAAATGTCAATTTCTGAAATTGAGATGCTGATTTCTAGTTTTCTCTACGACTAGGCAAATGACTATCGTCATCAATAATCCGAATTCAGTTTCAGTGTTGTGATGTCCTTTAAGTTAAAGGTCCTAACAACTTGGAGATATCGAGTTGAACCTATATTCTCAGTTCAAATTGAAAAAACTTATTGTATTCCTAAAACTGAAAACTCGTGACAATAAATCTACAGAGCGATAAACACGAAGCTCCGAGCCGATCACGATGGATCACTTGTCTTGCCGTGGAACCCGCACCACGAGCGTGGGTTCGAACCCCACGCAAAACACGTGCATGCCAATTCGTCGCGGTCCACAATGGACAGAAAGCAACATCAACACGAGTTATATTCTGTGCAATTGTATAGAGAGTTTATTTGGAAAAGCGATTGTATTAATTTGATATGCACGCTATTTTTGTTGAGAGGGTCTATTGTAATTTCAAGGGATCACGTATATGCATATATTTGACCTCATTATACTTGTGATACATTCTAATAATGCTGTTTATAGTGATAACTTTTTTTATATAAACGTCGCTACGTGGTACAAAATCATTCTTCCCCAATTAAGACTATACGCATTATAAGTAGGATCGTTCGGGCACCACAAGGGCGATCTCATCACCTCAATTTGTATATATATATACATATATATATATATATATATATATATATATATATATATATATATATATATATATGTGTATATATATATATATATATATATATATATATATATATATATATATATATATATATATATATATATATATATATATATGAACATATATATAAATATATATATATATATATATATATATGTATATTAATTTATATATATATATATATATATATATATATATATATATATATATATATATATATATACATATATATATATATATATATATATATATATATATATATATATATATATATATATATATATATATATATATATATATATATATATATATATATATATATATATATATATATATATATATATATATCAACTTATATCTTCGGATTGGTTATTATATATATATACATCTTGAGATCCAAACAATTGAGTCACTGACATACTATTTTCTAATCAATTTCTATGATGATGAAGAAGGCTTTTTTTCAATCGTTTCCAATTGATGGTGACACCTGTTGCTTGGATTCAATTGGTAATTCTTAATAGCTCTGAGTGATTTAAAAAAATTGGATCATATATTTTTTTACATCAAAACGGCTGATGTAATTGGACTGAAAGTTCGGAATAAGATGTTTAATTGAATATTGAAATTCCATGAGAATTTGAATTCTCTCGAAAGAAATATTTTTGACGGAATTTTTCCTCCGGGTTATTGTCATGGGATTTTTGAAAATTTTAAAAGAATTTTTCTCAGAAGTGGTTCGACCGATTACGCCTCAAAACTTTACAGTATCGGGTTAGATGAGGACACTTGTGTATGCCAAGTTCCAACTAATTTTAAATCTTCGTTTAACCTGTAGAGCGCGAAAAAAAGGCACTTTTTTCTCGGGTATGGTGAAATTGAGTTTTCGCTTCGCTCATCCAATCAGGAAAATAAATGACGTCATTTCATGGACGTAATGTCCTGATCGAAGACATATTGTGACCGTATGCAGCCCCAAGTACCTGTATACACACCTTGCGACCTCACGGTGTGGGGATCATATGTTAACGAGTACCGGGATAAGACATACAATTCACATTGAAAACCGCGAACAGTTTAAACTTTCGAACATCGTACGTGACCAGACACGTTTCATCAACACTAAACACATGCATGGCCATTAAGACGGCGCGAACCATCCGCTCGTTAGTGGTGCGGGCTGGTGAGGACGGTCGAGCGAAACCTTCCATCGTGGATACACGTGGAATATAGGTATTTGCCCCAACAATATGAATAATATCAAGTATATACAACATTCGTTGACATATATATATATATATATATATATATATATATATATATATATATATATATATATATATATATATATATATATATTTGTATCCAGCACGGTAAAAAGTAGGTGTTTTATACCGTTTTGTTTTCTTTTTTTTCTATCATTATATTCAACAGAATACCTATGGTATTTATCAGAATGTCTATATTGTTTTGAAAATAATCAGAATAATTCAAATTCTATTTTGATTCATCTTAATTCCATATCGAAGTGTATCATTATTTGTTGTATTATTTGATCAATCGGATATACTATAATTACTGACTCATTAAGGATTATTGAATGATGGCTTATTTTCACACTCAAACGTCGAGATTTATTCGTAAGTTATATTGTAAAATATGTAATTTGTGTACCGATTAACTTGAAATAGGGTTAAAGGAATGAACACCGCTATACCAACTATAGAAATGATTGTGGAAAAGTTGTCATTAGATGAGCGTAGCGAAGATTCCATTTCATATACCAAAAAAAAAAATGGGCTTGGTTTTCATGTTTTCTTTTTTTTTTTTTTTTTTTTTGTATGTAAAATAAAAATTTGAAAAACAAGTGCGCGGCATACAGGTCAGGAAAAGATATCTATCAACTTGAAACTTTTTCTACATATTTCTCTCATACCAGAATAGGTTGGGATTGTTTTTCAGAAAAATGGGTCGAAAGGTTTTTCCGGAAAAAAATCGGAAAGTTTGAAAAATCCTACGGAAGGAAGGAAAAATATTTGAGAAACAAGATTTTTTCAAAAGCTCTCAAATTTCTACCAAAAATGGACAATACTATTATACACCTTTTCAGAGATTTTTGCAACAATCGGATAACAAATATCGAAGAAAACGCTATAGAAGTGTAAATTTTATTGAATATTTGGATCAATTAGTTTTGCAAAGTGTAGATGCGACAGGTTGCAGCACTATGAATATCAACAAGTTGCAGGTAAGGTTTTTAACGTCTGAAATAATCCAAGATTCGTAAAATTCAATTTGGATTGAACTGACGGAATATTTTTCATTCTAGATTTCCATACTTCTAAGCTCATCTCACAACGCACATCCCGCGTTTTCCTAGTCTGCATAGAAACACTCTGTCGGGAACTTCTTTCCCTACCGAGACTGGGAACGCCTTAAGAGTCCACGGGAGTCGATTTAGTCAAATATCAGTTTCTTGGTGATAACTTCTGAACGGTATGAGATATCAAAATTCTGATACGCGAGAAACACAGATAATCATAATAGCTTCAAGATGATATAAGTTATAACTATTCAAATCATGTCGCATAACTGCCAGGCGTATATACAGCTAAAAAATGTGTTTTTAGCTGTATATACGCTTGACAGTTTTGCGACATGACTTAAATAGTTATAACTTATATCATCTTGAAGTTATTATAATCATTTGTGTTTATCGCGTATTATAATTTTGATATCTCATACCGTTCAGAAGTTATCACCAAAAAACTGATATTTGGCTAAATCGACTCCCGTGGACTCTTAGCGTATAGAAAACCTCGTCCCTATTCATTTATAATATTCAATATGTTCAAATATATTCTAAAATATATTTATATTTGAATAGATTTTGAATAAATTCCATTTCTAGAATATTTATTATCATACAAAAACCACGATACGAGAGTGTAGGGTATAAAGTATACATATCTGTTGGGATCTACAAGACAATACAAAATTGAAAAACTAAAAACTATCAAATATAAGTCTAGTACATAATTTAATAATGTAATGATAATAGTCATTCACTCCGATCATTTGATAGTTTGGAATAATTAGAAACAGAGACTAGAAGTGGAACATTTTTCGATTTCGATTTCACTTCCGACATTATTTTTGAAAATTTCGATTCTGATTTCGCTTTTCCAAAAATACTACATATCGATTTCGATTTCGATTTCAATGTAGAAATACCAGACTGAAATAAATTCAAAAATAAGTTCTAAGATCTTCAACTTTCAAATAACTGTATCACAATTCCCTGGAAATATCACAACCATACTTGTGTACAAAACATCTAGGCCTATCTCTTCCATAAAAATGTCGATAAAAACAAAAACAACAACAACAACAACATACAAACGTAACGATAATATTTACGTCTGATATTCACCAGTAAAAGTACCAACAGAATGTGACCTTCAAATGGCCGGCGATATGAGGCTGAAAACAGTCAACAATGGGTAATGTTTAGCAGCCATTGTTGTTCCTTTTCCAGCACACATTCCTAGTTCCTCAGTTGACCGCTAACAGTGTGACTGCCGAATCTTTGCAGACGACCTTCTTGCTGCAAGTACACAGCACTCCGACCGACCGTCTCGTCTACCTCCCACAAGTGCAACGGTCTGGCGTGTCGAGTTGTCCCCCAATGAACCTTGCAAGGAGGCACGGCCTCCAGTGCACTGCAAAGCACTCCGCCAAAGACATGCACCTCTTGCCTGCAGGCGAACTGCACTCCATCCATGGGTATACTGGCTTCCACCAGATGACTAAGGTCAGGTACCAATATAACACACACATATCACAGGTTCAGTTGGTAAACTGGGGTATTTTGAACAGAGTATTCAAGATTAATCGTTTTTAAATATAAGTCATCTTATTACTAATTATTCTTCAATTTTCTAAATGTATTTTGTGTTCAATGACTGACTGTACTGATGGCTGAGATCTATTGGCGTCGGTGAATGATATATGAGATGATGATAAGTTATTTCATCAGGTGTTTTTAGATAGTGAGAAGGAGTTGGTCGTGGCCTGTTGTTAAGGAACCATCCCAGTTTTGACCTGAACGACAGAGAGAGACCACGAAAAACCCCTGTCAGGATAGTCGACCATGGCGGGAATCGAACCGCGGTCTCCTGAAGCCTTACCTATTAAACAACTCGAAATGTCGTGCTAGTACTAGCTAGCTCCAAGAGGCTAGACTTTGATCGGTTAATGTTCACTGAAAAAGCTACCAACAATGACCAAATATTATAAAAACAAATTCACGGTCTCTTGGACTGAATAATTCATCACATTTTGAAGCCCACCTCTTAAGCAGGGCTAGTATCTTGAGCTAACAACAGTGAAAATACACAGATACCAGACATGTTACCATGACAGGTAGCTCTTCTAGTGAACATTAACCAATCAGTCCTAGCCTCTTGGAGCTAGCTAGGCCTATAGCACGACATTTATTAGGTAAGGGTCCTGAATGACAGTTCAGTGTATCTACCAGTCGGCCACTCGTGTTAGTTTATTCTTAGAAATGGTAAGATATAGCCCTTGTAGTGTTCCATCCAAACATCTTCTTGCATCTTTCTCTTAATTGGGAAAGAATGATTTTGTTTCAAGTTCTCATATGTTGATAAATAGAAGAGAAATGGAACTTTTTTTAGCCTGAATTATCAACGAGGTAGTAGAGTAGCTCTAACTAGCAGTTTGCAGGAAACTAATAATAATAATAATAATAACTCTTGATATTTTAGGTAATACATTCATCGAAATGCAGAAAGCGGTCATATTGAACTCTTGTCGCATTGTAAGGAAATTTTTAAATATCCATTGAGGTAATTTATTGTATACCTATAATTGTAATTGAATATAAGTTCAGTGGCAGTTTGGTACGCATGTGTACCCGCTCCATTGAATCTTCCACCGCGAAACCGAGAATTGATCTTCAATAAAAATAATAATAATAATAGCAGTTTATTCATTAGGATCATATATACATGATATACGACGACAGTTAGTAATATAATACGATATTATTATTATATAGTCTACACACAAACAATATAACGAATTTAACACAAACAGACTGTCAGATCATAAGAGGAAAAGCCTAATCCGTGTTATTCAGGAATTCTGTTACGGAGTAAAAACATTTTTTCACAGAGAACTGTTTCAAACGTGTCTTGAAATCTTTCTGATCTTTCAAAAGTTTGATACTGCAATTCGGGAGGTTATTGAACAATTTAACCCCAGCCGATATCGGGCTGGTCTTCTGAATAGTGTTTGACTCACCAATGGTGGCGGTTATTCAGTTATTAGACGAACTGCTTCTTGCGTGAATGGAATGGCGCGATGACGTCATGGTGAGGGAGGTAGAATCTACATGGCAGTGTTGTGAACATGACTGGTGTCATGTCCATGTATTGGTCCTTGTCCCGACGGCGAGCCAATCACCATTGCCCAGCACGGAGAGCGCTGTTTGCGGCCGGGACATTACACGGCACCCGGACGAAATGTGGCTGTAATACCCGTGTGGCCAGGTATAGTCTGTCTCATCGATCTATAGCAAGTGTTGCATATCTCTCTGGCCATTTGGGTAAATATGTCAATCATTCATAGCCAGAGAGTAACAAAGGCACACAAGTTTGGACAATAGGTAGGCCTATAAGCGAGGGGTGAACAATTATAGTGGATTTGGTGTACACGTGATATCAGATTTCAAGATTTCAGGGAGATTTCATAGGATTTCCAAAGGAATCAGGAAGATTTTATGACAAGTGTACACCAGATGTCACAGGGTTGGCAAGTAACTACCCAGCCCAATAAAACCCGGCGGGTTTTATTGGGTACACCCACCTCAAAAAACCCGGTTTAACTACCCACAAACGGGTTTTTTAATTTTATGCAATAGGCCGTACTTGTTATATAAATATCAGGCCTAGTTTATTTTATGCATTACTTATTATTCAAATGTTGGCTCCCCGAACTCCGGGCGACTAGGGAAATGAGTTGAGCACGGATAGTAGGATAAAGTCACGGTCAAACGGAAATTATGAATGTACAAGTTATCACGGCCCCCGGCCCCTACGACGAATGATATCAATTTTAAATCCAAACGGACCTTGATCAAAATTTGTTACAATTTATAGTTAAGAGTTAGAGCTAGAATAAGGTTTCTGGACCCTTATTCTGTAACTATAACTAGTTGAAGTCGCTTATAGTGAGTGGATTTCATTTCGCTCTTTTGGTATTCCATAACTTTTAGTGAGGTCATACGAGCGACTACAGCTGTCGACAACTATGTCGCTCTCACGGTTTTTGGCCATCACCAAAGGCGAAAACAAGTTACATAATCGCAGTGCTGGACCGACATGATCGGGGGGGGGGGGGGGGGGGGGGGCAGGGCATCAAAACTCAAGAAAGTCGATATGTCATAGACGAATTTTCACCGAATATGAACAATACTATTACACTATTAACACTAATACTATTAATACTATTCAGAGATTTTTGCAACAATCGGATGAGAAATAACAAAGAAAACGCAATAAAAGTGTACATTTTATTGAAAATTTGGATCAACTGGATTTGCGAAGTGTATAAGCGACAGGTTGCAGCACTATAAATAACGAGTTGCAGGTAAGGTTTATGAACGTTTGAAGTAATCCAAGGTCCGTAAATGTGGATTGAGCTGACGAAATATTTTTCATTCCAGATTTCCATACTTCTATAAGCTCATCTCACAACGCGCATCTCGCGTTTTCCTAGTTTATGAACAATATGCCTAACGTTTCGGTAAAATTTCACAGGCACAAAACTCTCAAAATATCAAAAATATACCGGAATTCCATCATTAATATAAATATGGATCAAGGAAATAACTTGAATATGAATATATATATATATATATATATATATATATATATATATATATATATATATATATATATATATATATATATATATATATATATATATATATATATATATGTATATATATATATCAATGGAATAAAATAAAATAAATGAAAATATAATCATATTATAATATATCAATATAACAAAATTTACATATACTGTACATTCTCACATGCAGACGATAGTATGGCCCTACCGATAATTGCAAAATTCGTTCGAATTTTAAATTTTCACGTCTATATGCAATTTGAACCTGCAACATCTTTATACTATCACAGATAGATTACAGACAACTTGAATATAATATATTTTGAATAGAATGCAACAGTGTATGCGTCCATTGAAGTGTGTATAGACATGATTGACATGTGTACCAATAACTTCTCGCCAAACGATAGCCGAGCAGAAGACAAAGATGTCCTCGCTACAGATAGGTGAGACCGACTATGCAATCAGCCCGACAGCTCATCAATACTCGCACGGGGGGGGGGGGGGGGGGTAGGGGGGGGGGGTGTAGGGCGCCGGCAAGCGGACACGTGTTATGGACATGTAAACCACACGGCGTTTTATTGTAGCCGTTTGCAGAGGAAAAACGACTTCCCAAGACGATTATACATGCTATTTTCACATCAGTATTTTATGTTTGATTCTAACTAATCGAACCGTTCCATCGATCCTCTAGCCACTTGACATCCGCAGTCCTGATTGGCCAACAATAGCTTCATGTCAAGTATCCGATGTCGAGTTTCTGTTTTTATTTATTTATATTGAGTTCAACGACGCACTGTACTGATGACTGAGATCTATTGGCGTCTTTGAATGATATATGAGACGGTGGGATGATGAGAAGAAAGGTTGATTTAGGTTGTAGGTTTTTGGACAGTGTGAAGGAGTCGGTCGTGTCCTGCTGTTAAGAGGCTGCAGGCGCTCTACACGGGTTCGTTGTTCGCTCGCTTCAGACTCGAGTGTAACATGCATCGTGTGCTAGGCGCAACCCGTATAGCCTAGCCCGCCGCACTCATAGTCACATGAACGCCGTTAATTCCCTAGCTCACGTACACTTTAGATATTTCACATTTTGATTTTTTTTTTTGGTATTCAAAAATATTTAGGCCTATCTAGGTTTTTACCAGCACAAAATGTTTTCTTTTTCCATTTGAAAAATTTGAAAAATTACACATTTTCTGTTCGCAATTCTGTGGATGTGGTAACCTCCGTTTTACAATTATTAACAGAATAGAAAAACAATCATATTGCTATCACGACAAAGACGGCCGTGAGAGATTGTGGCGTGAAACACGAGCGCCTGTTGCGGCCTCTTAAGGAACAGAGGAAAACAACGAAATACCCCAAGTCCAAAATAAACGAAAATCCACCTTTTCCATAACCCTATACCGGTGACAACATCAAATACTGAATATAGACACTCAATATGTATTCATTTCCGAACAATGCTCTTTGCAGTTAGCTGAAAAATACCTCCCCCCCCCCTCTCGTGGTAAACTGACATGACCCCGCGCACTGCGCTGCTAATAGTGATTGCACTGAGCGCATATGGCCATCAACATAGCGAGTTATGATGTTCTAGATGGCTTAGGGCCTGCAGACAACGCACGATCAAATCAAATCAACGCATCCAAACGGCCGTGTTCCATAGCCAGACACTCCCACCATTCGGGACAATAAACCCTGTAAGGCTACATAATTATGTAGGATGACGCGGGCTGTATAATACCTATACATGTTTATGTATGCGAGCCTAAATCACGATCGACATTAACGCTGATTTATCGCCCGGCGATTCGACGCGGATTATTTTATTAATATAATAAAAGTTGTGAGTGTGAGAGAAAGAGAGAGAGAGAAAGCTGGAGGTTTATGACAGTGTTGCACGTTTATGAAATTACAGTCAACCTTCCGGTGAAGTTGAAATGTGGCTGATAACTATTTTGTGAAATATAATGCACTTACTTGGAAATGTATTGTTGTAGTTTGGATCATGGATATTGAACCGATTGATGGGTGACAGCATTCTAGAGCTGTGAAACCGGACATTTAATGAAGGACAATAACGTGCTGTCAACATGGTACAAATTAGATCACTATCTCATGTATACATCTATACGCATTATAGGGTCTATACTCTATATGCTGGAAGTCGATTTGATAAAAGATCAGTTTTTTGGAGATCGATTCCGAACAGTATGAGATATCAAGCTTCTTATGAGGGAAACACGGAAATTTTCAATACCTTCAAAATGGTGTAAAACTAAATGGTGTGGAAATATATATATATATATATATATATATAGGGCCTATATATATATATATATATATATATATATATATATATATATATATATATATATATATATATATATATATATATATATACATTCATATATATATATATATATATATATATATATATATATATATATATATATATATATATATATATATATTTATATATATATATATATATATATATATATATATATATATATATATATATATATATATATATATATATATATATATATATATATATATATATATATATATATATACATATATGAATATATATATATATATATATATATATATATATATATATATATATATATATATATATATATATAAATATATATATATATATATATATATATATATATATATATATATATATATATATATATGTATATACATATATATATATATATATATATATATATATATATATATATATATATATATATATATATATATATGTGGGTATATTTAATTGTCATGAATGAGTTTTGATTGCACGCCACTCTTCTGATAACGGAAGGAGCAATGCAAAAGAAGGTTCACCTGCCTCCATGAGCTAGTTATATACTATAGCCTACATGAGGTATCGAAGAAATGCGAGCAGCGATATTTCAAACAATCCGAGCAACGCACGGTCGAGTATAAAACATTATCCCAACTACAATAAATAAGATCATTCCCGGCACCGTTGCAAGGCACTTGTATATACTTGCACGCTGTATGGTGTGTGTCTATACTAGAATCTATAACCCATAATAATGTTCATTCCATTGAATTATTACAGCCCGTACATCCACGTTGCGAATAAAAATAAGAAAATGAGTCGAATAAAATTTATTGAGCAAATAAAAAGCCATCAATTTAAGCACTACACATCGATTTTTCTTGTCTGTATCATAAACATGATGTTTTTTTCTCTCAGGAAGGATATATTCTAGGATGCTGAGAGGAGGTCTGATCAGATAGACTAGACTATTACCTAATAAAACCATTACAATAACTTGCTAGACCTGGCTATAGCACCAAGAGACTGATACACTGATTGGTTCATGTTTACCAAGACAGCTACCATGCCAACATATAACAAAGTCACGGCCTCTTGTACTGTAATAATTCATCACACTTCACAGCCCAATTCATGAGCAGGGAACGGCTAACAAATCTTCTGTGCCAACAAATTGGGCTCCTGTCAAGTGACGTCACTCATTGTTACAAGAGACAGGCAACAATGTCCACCAGTTGGAATTGACCAATCAGACATTTTCGTAGTCCACCAGTTCGGTGTGTTGCTATGGTAACTATTGCTTGTCACTTGTTACTTGACAGAAGCCTATTCGTGATTAACAGCTAACAAGGCGGCAGCACTGTCGAAATGGGCGATTGGCTGTCCAGAGGCAGTTAGGCCTAGATGTCATGTTGTTGTATGCTTACACACATTATATTTGTAATTCATATTGAAATTTTGATAATTAATAATTTCAGTAATTTTAATTTTGTATTTAATATTGTAATTACACATTAATTAATTTGTATTTAATTTGAAAGTATCTGCCTCCGCCCAGTTCACTAAAACGCCACCAGATGTCAGCCACTTTGCTTTTAATCACGAATACACTAAGACCAGGCATGATGCAATGAGAGTTAGCACTTTGAAAGTTCAAAGTTTGAGACTATGGAGCTGTTTATTCAGTATTGGTCCCCCTGGAAGGGCAGTGATCATCGTATACGCAACAATGATTATTAGAGGTTCCTCAGTCTCAACAGGGAACAAGTTGTAAGTGTAAATATTACATTAAATGCTCAAGAAGGAGATCATATTGGAGCTAGTATATTATAGAAAATTCAATAGTGGGTATTGCCACAAACTTGGTTTTTGTAATTTTCGTAGTGTAATTGAACTAAATAGAATATCAATCAAATTGTGATTAAAAGTGACGACAAATTTTTTGATTCCTCATCACAATTACCAACCATATCTGAGTTTTTCACACCACCAATTACAATTTGATTGTATAATTAATTGATTCAATCACTCCTGATGTTATATCAACTCAGCTTGTGGCCATCCATTACTGGATTTATTCAGGTCACATATCAGCACATGATCGCCCTTGTGGTGCCCCGTCCGAACGATCCTACTTCCATCCTCAGCCTCCATTGGGGAACAATGATATTGTATCAAGTTTGAATGGTATATTTGTAACATTCCGACTGCCTTAAAGCATACAGACGCTTATTCTGTTGTTAGTTTCAGTGTCGAATACAGTAGGAACAGTGTTAATGAATAGGCCAGGATGTCGCATGATCGCCCCAAGCAAGATGGGCGTTCTAAAACCTCGTTTAGCACCTTGATTTATACTACGTGGTCGAGAGCGAGTCGGACGTACTGTGATCCCCGCGTGCACAAGAGAGAAGTCTGGCTGCAGGGCGGGTTCCAAACCCACGCACGCCGCCTCGATATACCTCAACCCTCTCAGAGGCGGCCGCAACCACGATCTCTTTTACCTGAGACGGCCATCTTGGAAATGGGGCGTTATTTTATGAACCTTTTTGCACACATTTCATGGACATTGATGCACAAAATGTGGGGTTGCAATTTATGTGTGATAAAAGGTTCGCTCTACAAAAGAACGTTTCCCTACACTTCTGACCGGTTGTATATATATATACAACACACTGGGGATAGTTTACAATGCAGCATCATTCTGACACGTAACACCAACACTATCAACTGAGACGAGTGGTTGAGTGGCTAGCACTAGACCGTCATTCAGGAGACCGGGGTTCGATTTCCTCCATGCTCGATCATCCTATCACGGTATTTCTGTGTTCTTCCTCTGTTGTGTTGGTTCCTCAACAACAGGCCACGATCGACTCCTTCCCACTATTCAAAAACACCTTATGAAATAACCTTCCATCTCATCATTCCATATATCATTCACCGACGCCAATAGATCTCAGTCATCAGTACAGTGCGTCGTTAAACACAATATAGATATAATGAACCAACACTAAATATCTCCTTCTGTCACATTGGTCTATTAACAAGAGCCGTAAGCCAACACTAACTGACCATGAAAGTTCCAAGATCTCTTGTCGACAATGCTTTACAACACGATAATCAGCCAATGAGAAACCACCATTTCGGAACTAAAACAGACAAGTGGCAGGTAACCCGAACTTTGAACTTTACATTTTCTTCACTTTTCACTTTGTTCACTTTGTTTCACTTTGTTTACTCTACAGGTCGAGGGACGGTAACGACTATAAGTAAAGTAGGACAATGACTCTGAATTTTGATTGGCTG
>OZ023328.1:4087153-4105668 GCA_964007535.1 Brachyptera risi | reverse complement strand
ATATATATATATATATATAAATATATATATATATATATATATATATATATATATATATATATATATATATATATATATATATATATATTCAAATGTATTATATGTATGTATATGAATGAGTATGTATATATATATATATATATATATATATATATATATATATATATATATATATATATATATATATATATATATATATATATATATATATATATATATATATATATATATATATAGGTCTATATGAGTTATGAATACACGATTATTTAAATCTTGTAATTAAGTTTACTATTTGCATTCAGGTTATAGAGTCATCTCCGAAGTCGACTCCACTTGAGCACGGGCCATTATGTAAATGCGAGCCATGACGTGGCGATACGAGCCGTGTATGGCATCATCACACGAGCCGTGTACGGCACATCGCGTCATCAAGCAATTACTTGTACCGATCCGAGCAGCGCAATTCCTACAATAGGTTATTACGATCCAAACCACCGCCGACACATCGCAGAGGACTAGAGACAATACAACGTTTTACAGCCCTCTAGTGATAGTCGACTGCAGGGGGTGACAGCCCCCCCTCCCCTCCCCCCTCATTCCGATCGACAAATTCATAGCAGAGAGTATTAGGTTTAGAATGTCGAGGGTTGTGTCACGCTTGAATGCCCCATCAGATGGGAAAGAGGATTATAGATGAAAGATGATGAAACTAACTTTTTATGACATATAGTTTACATTGTTTTTGATAAATTAATGACTTTTATTGTATTTTATTATTATGGGTAGCTCGTCGACGCTGTGGTGATACCAACATACACTTTATTATGGAAAGAAGCTGTGTAGTGACTCGCGCTTACAAAGTGAAATATTTCCGGGGTCAGTTCCCGATTCCAGGGTCCCGATTGCCTGAAGTGCAACTATCGCTTCCATATTGAGCCATATAAAAAGGCAATGTTCAACAATGCCATACACGGCTTGGTAGAATTATTGTATTAGCAGTTGCATTTGTATTGCACGAAAATAATATTTTTTTCAAGATCAACAATGCCACCGGTACCTTATAGCCACTCTTATCAACATCTAGTTCACAAGGGGATCCGCTGAATCGTGACAGGCAATCGGGACCTTTGGCTCTGAACTGACCGCAAGAAACCACACATACCGTCCGTGTTATCAGTATGTGAGTTGAAGCACCTTCTTCATGATAAATATGTTGGTATTACCAACACTTCGTGGCTCAGACATGGTCTGTTTTTCATCGATATGTATGTCTTGGTCAAATAGTATAATGGCTTTAACTTGATTACGGATCGCTCACAACTGATAGTTAGCGTATCAGGTGATAGTTAGTGGATCAATTCCGTCAAATACGAAGACACTTATCGAATTGAATTGCTTGGTTCAACGACGCGTTGACCACGTGGTTATCTCCTCCGAATTTGCTCAACGACCACACCATGAGCATGGTGATTTGGGGTCTCGAATGGAAGGACGTTGGGTAAATGATGTTCACAAAAACCCATGCCCAACTTGACTTCAGTGTCAAAACCAGTGCTTACAGGACTTAGGCCCGGTATTACCAAGTCCAGTTAGCCTTTATCTGACAGTTCAAACTTGTTATCACCATGGTTACCTATGCTATTCGTTTTCACCACCTCTTAGATAAATACTAACTGGCCGTGGTAATACTGGGCCTTAGTCGAGTATTTGTTGGGAAGGGGAGGGGGGGGGGGGGGAGATCACTTCAAACTGAAATCAAAACAATTTCAGAGGATTTTCAATATTTGAAATTGTGTGTTATATGCAGTTCTTCAATGTATAGGTACTTTGTATATGTAATAACCAGTTTCTGGGGTGTTGAGATCGCCCTTGTTCAAACGATCCCATCTTCTCTTCCTCAGCTTCATTTGGGGGACAATAGTTGTGTATCAAATCTCGATGTTGATGGAAGAAAATGTAGTCTCCATAACTAGACCCGTTTCCGAATATTATTTTGTGAATAGAGCTCGAATATTTCAATTTTGGATACCTTCAATCTCTGGACCTATTCAGTGATTGATGTACATATATAGGCTTCTGTCAAGTAACAAGCGACAAGCAATACAGCGAACTGGTGGACATTGTTGTCTCTCTCTTTCATCAATGAGTGACGTCACTTGACAGAAGCCCATACGTATACCTACAAACTTACAAGTTTAATACCATTACAATAATGTACACAGGTTCCAACTAATTTGCGTACCGTATACCCATAAGCAAACTTATAATAATAATAATGATAATACTAATAACATAAAGATGTAATACGTAATATATACACGAAGTAGAAAGCAGTAAGTAACATGTTTCAAGTGTTTATTATACAAGCATGTGCCGTCTGTTAGGAGTATATATAGTATAAGTAGCCGGGGCGTTGAAAACGGGCAGGGCTGGATACTATAGTCATTAATTAACATAGAAATAGCTAGCAATTCCCTGTTCTTCCCCCGCCCGGCATTAAGGGGATGAGGGAGGGGGGGGGGGGGCTACTATCTCCTGCTTGCAACCACGGCCACTACGAACCGCATAATGCCCCAACAAACCGAGACGTTCTACCAGAGTCATTTGCATGTTCCAACATCAGTTACTTAAAACAGGGATTCGTGAGAAAAAGGGTGTTCGCACGTGCAGACTTGTTTTCTCGAGAGGAGGAGGTCAACTGCCAACATGACAAACATGTAGTATCAGGCACTAAACGCTGTGCAGAGAGGCTGGGTGGTCGATACACTGAACCGTCATTCGGGAGACCGAGCTTCGATACCCGCTGTGGTCGACCATCCTGACAGGCGTGCATCGTGGTTTCCCTCTGTCGTTTAGGTCAATACTGGGATAGTTTCTTGACATCAGGCCACGACCGACTCCTTCCTACTATCCAAAAACACCCAATAAAATAACGTTTCATCAATAGATCGTTGTCATCAGTACAGTGCGTCGGTAAACCCAATGGTCTGGACCATGATGTAGCGATACCAACCTATTTTATCATGATGCAAAGAAGGTGCTTCAACTCCCACACTAATAACATGGAAGGCATTTGTGATTTCTTGCGGTCAGTTCAGAGCTAAAGGTTCCGATTGCCTGTCGCGATTTAGCGGTCTCCCTTGTGAACTAGATGTAGATGAGAGAGGCTGTGGTACAGGTGGCATTGTTCAACTTGAAGAATGTATTATTGGTGTGCAAAACAAATGCAACTGCTAACATAATGATTCTACTGAGCCGTGAAAGCATTTTTGTTTCATCTAGTTCGATATAAAAGCGATAGTTGCGCTACAGGCAATCGGGACCCTGGTCTTAGATTCTGACCCCGGAAATATTTCACTTTGAAGACGCGAGTCAGATTATTCATTCTATGATAAAGTATGTAGGTATGTGGTATTATGCTTTTGAGAGGAGATTACGATTAGAAACGCGACTGCATTTTTCAAAAGTGTGAAATAATTAAAGACCATCACAATTCTATTGACTGGATTGAATGGATGATGATGCCGAAGCCCCCCCTTATTTAGATAAGAGCTAGAAATCATTGTTCAATTTCAGAAATCATAATAGAGCCTATATATGCAGGACCTATCCCGTGAGGCGTGACGTAGGCATTACCATGTTTCAATACAGGATCGGGTAATGCCCACACGTCATGACGCAGACAAGGGGGCGGGTCCTGGAGGACAAACAATTAGATTGGAATTTATCAAATTGAGACAATGATCTGTAGTTAATTTGTCTAAAATTATGAAAAAAATATCCTCATCGCAAATTAAAATCCAACTCGGGGTTGTGATGTCATTTGGAGATTATATAATATCGTTGTTAGATGAGCGATAGCGGACACCTCCATCCTACTCTTATGGAGCTTTGTTTAAGTGTGTTCTTTGTTGTTGTTGTTGTTTGTTTGTTTTTTGTTTGTTTGTAAGCACTGCTTAAGTCGCACGGTTTGGCTGATCAACATGCAACATGAAACCTTTTCTGTGCATTTCTTTATTCTATGGTTGAACTATCCAACTTGGGCACAGTATTACCAAGTCCAGTTAGTATTTATCTGAGAGTTGGTGAAAACAAATAGCACAGGTAACCATGGTGATAACAAGTTAGAACTGTCAGATAAAGGCTAACTGGACTTGGTAATACCGGGCCTTAGCATGGTGATAACAAGTTTGAACTGTCAGAACTGTCTAGTTTGTGGGTCATATCGATTGGACTTCTTCTGAGAAATATCATCTCAGAGATTTCAGAAACTTCATCAGATTTGGCAGAGAAAAGCAAACAAATCCATCAAAAAAATTTGAAAAATCCTCCGAATGTGGACACATTTTTGATATACATTGTTACGATTTTGTATGCAAGTGGAACCAGCCGTTCGAAGGAAAATAATTCAATCAATTTCTTTCATTCATCAAATACATAATTCTGATAGAAAAAATATCAGAACCAAAATCGATAAAACAGTTCTACTTCATGCTACTTTATCGACTCTGATCAGAACCATGGCTGAAATTCACGGCTTTCTAGATCCGATATTCACCGAATGGAGTCTATTATTTCATAGAGTCAAGGTGTGTAGAATTCTCGATTACACTTCATATATAGAATATGTATCGCTCATGAATCTTACTACGCATGCGCTGCGTTTGCCTAGTTTCTACAATTGACAACTATAGCAGTCTCCGCCCCCTTGACGTCACAAATCATACCGTCCAATCAACAGGGCTGTTAGAACTGTAGTCAAATTCAAATATCCAATTGGGATATCTTCAAATAACCACAAATGATTAGACGAGCTAAAGCGAGGATTCAATTTGACATACTGAAAAAAAAAATTTTATGTTATTTCTTTTTCATGTTTTTTTGTCGGTTCTCCACATGTCAAACGGCTACAGCTATCAACTCCAAACTTGTTTTCATCATGATTCCTTACCTAACTTAGATCTGTATAGTTTTGTGGCATTACCGGGTGATAACTTTCATTTTTATGAATTTTAGAAATTTCAAAAATACTCATAAGAATAACACGACGGAAAAAAAAAATATTTTCATTTAAAAAAAAAATGAAATTTTGTCTGAAGTTGAACTACATTTTGATACACATTTCAGGCAATTCTCAGCTTGCTCGGGTCAGCCATTTTGAAGAAAAAATATAAAATGTGCTAAATTGGTAGCACTCGAAGCAGTTTTTACCCATTTCTAACTTGAATGCCACCCAATTGGCGCATCCAGGCAAAATTTTGGAAGAAAAATCAACATACTATTATTATCCGCTCGTCTAACAACGCATTTATGGCGTTTTCCTAGTATTATACATACATTTTTTCCAGTCCTCAAATTTCGTCATTTCGGACTGATGCTCTTTCCCAAATAAGTTTGTCGAGTGATTTGATTGTTGGCCGGCCTGCTTCTCCAGCGAACTCAGGTGTAGGCCTACCTGTACCTCACCTCTTGCCCAGGTCAGAACACCTAGCGCCATTACACTAACTGCTAATGGCCCAACACGAGGCTTAGACCAGGCAGGCTCTGACTTTCTACAGGATTAAAACAGGCCGTTTAAATCGAGGGGGCCGAGGCGGAAAACTTACGCCCGAATCAACAATTAATGGGATTGAGATGGATTAAATGAAGGCGTACACTTGTATCCACCAGGAAAGAAGGGCGACTACCAACTGATTAATTGCAAACATTTTAGGAAATTATGCAATATATCAGCAACTTGAAGAATATTCCAAATTGCCGCCCTCGGTAGCTCGGCCAGCTGAGGCACCGTTTCAGAAACTGAAGTCACCGTTGGGCGTGGGTTCGAGTCCCGCTTAAGGCGTGGGTTTAAGTGAACGTCCTTTGATTTTTCATCACTTCATTGTTTCATTATCGCCTGCTCACTCGTACCCCCGCATAACCTAGCTGTTGGTGGGGTCGTTGACCAAACAATAATCAATCAATCAGAATATTCCAAAGACGTGTCTTATCGTAATTTTTGTTTTTCTATTAGATTTAACGACGCACTGTATAGATTGATGCATGAGATCTACTGGCGTCGGTGAATGAATGGGATGATGGTTGGAAGGAGCCGATCGTGGCCTGTTGTTGAGGAACCACCCAAGTATAAGTATACAAACGCGAGAGATATAGCCTATAGCCTCTCCGGTTAGGGTTAATAAGGTTAGGGCGGTCAACCATGGCGGGAATCGAGCCGTGGGCTCCTGAATGGTGGTTCAGTGTGTTAGCCACTGGTCCACCTATCTCAGTTTGTAATTGTCGTCCTGAAAACTAGATATATCCTGAAAATACTTCACAGCTGATCGACCAATAGGACAGTGATATTGTTTATGTTGGTCTAGAAGAGCCTTCGACTTGAGTTGAGTGTGCGTGCCTACACACGAGAGATGAAGGCTCGAACCACCCGTGCGCTCGTGTTGTGGAATAGGAGGGACGGTCACTCGGAACCTTCATCTCTCGTGGAAACAAGTTACACACGAAAGATGAAGGCTCGAACCACCCGTGCGCTAGTGGTGTGGAATAGGGGGGACGGTCGCTCGGAACCTCCATCTCTCGTGGATACAAGTTACACACGAGAGATGAAGGCTCGAACCACCCGTGCGCTCGTGTTGTGGAATAGGAGGGACGGTCACTCGGAACCTTCATCTCTCGTGGAAACAAGTTACACACGAAAGATGAAGGCTCGAACCACCCGTGCGCTAGTGGTGTGGGATAGGGGGGACGGTCGCTCGGAACCTCAATCTCATTCATGGTTACAAGCAATCTTATTAAGCAATTGTGTATGATTATTTCCATGTGTGTGTAGTGTCAAGTGTACCAAGTGTTTGTATTCCATTAGTGACAAGTTATGAGCGGATAATGTCTCAACTATTTCAAATCGCCAACCTTAAAAGTTGAATGAAATTATATTTAAAGGACGACAAAACTCTGAGGCTAGTTCTGAATGAATAATGACGTCATCCCCCTTCCCCTCATTTATGGGAAAACTAGAAATCATCATCTCAATTTCGCAAATTATAATCAATTCATTTGTCCCCCAGGAGTCATGACGTACGTAAGCTTCGCCCACGACTCATAAAAGTGGGCGGGTTCTGGAGGACAAATATACCACTCATAACTTTCGAAACTGAGAAGATGGTTCCTAGTTTTCTCTAAAATTCGAGGAGAAAATATCTTTATTATTCACTCAAATCTGACCCCATGGTGATGATGTCCTTTAAAAGTTGTAAAACACTTTCTTCCTTCGCTTTCGACGAGAAGCCATTCCTACCTATACTCGCTTCCACGAGAGAAGAGAGGGGGGAAGGTGCAAATTTTTTAATTTTTGCCACTGGTCCGTCTCATTATGTCATGGCATAAAACGCCATTTAAAAATAAATAGCCATTCCAAATATTTACAAAAAAATATTTTGAAAAAATAAGCTGTGTGAGAGTGCCAATATTCCCAATATTCACCAAATATGATTTTATTTTGTTTAGGTCCGGTTTTACAAATCTTAGTTAGGGTGCTAATCCACTAACTATTAATTAAAGGTACGAAAATAACATATGTAACCAATGGTGATAACAAGTTAATCCACTAACTATTGCCTGATCCAGTGTCGTAAAACCAGGCCTTATTATTGTACAAACGTCTGTCATTCAAGTTTCGGACAATAATTGTGAATAAACCAATGTCCTCTTTCCCTTTTCAGACACCTGCCGTCAAACTGTCATAGTAGGAATATATTGACAGCTCAAGGTTATTGCTGGGACATTGGTCAAATAAAATCTGCAACAATAAAGCCACACGTCATGCGAGTTAATCAATTTATATCAAATGGCGGAAATGAGTAGCCATGTTATACATATCAAACGAAAGATGACATTCGAGCGCAGATATTTTGTGGGAACACTTTTTCTCTACCTATCTTAGTTCTTCCACGTTCCTTTTTCCAAAAAACGTTACGTGTTATTCTCCATAAGAGAGATTTTCTTTAGGCCAGGTCGAAAATGATCGACTTTTCACGTTTTTTCCTCCCATGTCAAATGGGGTGAGAATTTCTGCAGGGGCGTTTTATGTCATGACATAATGAGAAGGACCAATGGTGAGACTTAAGATTTGCATCTTATACTACACCTTTAACAACATAACAAACACAAATATCACAGCTTGGTTTATGTATTTTAGCTGTGGTATTTCAAGGTTGTCATAATTTAGCAGGCCGAGGTTTGAGATAAGAAACGCAACTCCATCTTTCAAGAGTCTTAAAACCTCAAAGTTGCAGCGAGATGTCACAATTGTTATATTCCTTTTGTTTTGGTAGACGACCCACTCTTGTGGATACAACTATAGACTATGATAAGCAAAGTACGAAAATTCGGGAATAATTCAGGAAATGTGCAATTACGTTGATTATACGTTATAGCTCGAGCTTGATCATAATTCATAATCAAAAGAGCTTAATTCAGAATTTTCAGTTATTAATTATAATTAAAAAAGTGTGTAAATGAAGATGAAGAGAGCTGAGATATGAAATAAGAAGGTATTTATTTATACGAGAGATAAAACTCGGGTTCCTCAAGCCATGTATAGTTATCACCTCACCGAGACGCGTTACTCCTGCAGCCGATAGCGACATGTGCTCGTTACAATCTCATAGGCCATATTGGACATTCATACATCTGAGCAAGGCATTCTATATCACCTCACCGAGACGCGTTACTCCTGCAGCCGATAGCGACATGTGGTCGTTGCAATCTCATAGGCCATACTGGACATTCATACATCTGAGCAAGGCATTCTATATCACCTCACCGAGACGCGTTACTCCTGCAGCCGATAGCGACATGTGCTCGTTACAATCTCATAGGCCATATTGGACATTCATACATCTGAGCAAGGCTTTCTATATCACCTCACCGAGACGCGTTACTTCTGCAGCCGATAGCGACATGTGCTCGTTGCAATCTCTTAGGCCATATTGGACATTCATACATCTGAGCAAGGCATTCTATATCACCTCACCGAGACGCGTTACTCCTGCAGCCGATAGCGACATGTGCTCGTTATAATCTCGTAGACCATATTGGACATTCATACATCTGAGCAAGGCATTCTATATCACCTCACCGAGACGCGTTACTCCTGCAGCCGATAGCGACATGTGCTCGTTACAATCTCTTAGGCCATATTGGACATTCATACATCTGAGCAAGGCATTCTATATCACCTCACCGAGACGCGTTACTCCTGCAGCCGATAGCGACATGTGCTCGTTACAATCTCTTAGGCCATATTGGACATTCATACATCTGAGCAAGGCATTCTATATCACCTCACCGAGACGCGTTACTCCTGCAGCCGATAGCGACATGTGCTCGTTATAATCTCGTAGACCATATTGGACATTCATACATCTGAGCAAGGCATTCTATATCACCTCACCGAGACGCGTTACTCCTGCAGCCGATAGCGACATGTGCTCGTTACAATCTCTTAGGCCATATTGGACATTCATACATCTGAGCAAGGCATTCTATATCACCTCACCGAGACGCGTTACTCCTGCAGCCGATAGCGACATGTGGTCGTTACTATCTCATAGGCCATATTGGACATTTACAAATAGAATCCAAGCAAGGCATTCTATATCACCTCACCGAGACGCGTTACTCCTGCAGCCGATAGCGACATGTGGTCGTTACAATCTCATAGGCCATATTGGACATTCATACATCTGAGCAAGGCATTCTATATCACCTCACCGACACACGTTACTCCTGCAGCCGATAGCGACATGTGGTCGTTACAATCTCATAGGCCATATTGGACATTCATACATCTGAGCAAGGCATTCTATATCACCTCACCGAGACGCGTTACTCCTGCAGCCGATAGCGACATGTGGTCGTTACAATCTCATAGGCCATATTGGACATTCATACATCTGAGCAAGGCATTCTATATCACCTCACCGACACACGTTACTCCTGCAGCCGATAGCGACATGTGCTCGTTACAATCTCATAGGCCATATTGGACATTCATACATCTGAGCAAGGCATTCTATATCACCTCACCGACACACGTTACTCCTGCAGCCGATAGCGACATGTGGTCGTTACAATCTCATAGGCCATATTGGACATTCATACATCTGAGCAAGGCATTCTATATCACCTCACCGACACACGTTACTCCTGCAGCCGATAGCGACATGTGGTCGTTACAATCTCATAGGCCATATTGGACATTCATACATCTGAGCAAGGCTTTCTATATCACCTCACCGAGACGCGTTACTCCTGCAGCCGATAGCGACATGTGGTCGTTACAATCTCATAGGCCATATTGGACATTCATACATCTGAGCAAGGCATTCTATATCACCTCACCGAGACGCGTTACTCCTGCAGCCGATAGCGACATGTGGTCGTTACAATCTCATAGGCCATATTGGACATTCATACATCTGAGCAAGGCATTCTATATCACCTCACCGACACACGTTACTCCTGCAGCCGATAGCGACATGTGGTCGTTACAATCTCATAGGCCATATTGGACATTTACTAATAGAATCCAAGCAAGGCATTCTATATCACCTCACCGAGACACGTTACTCCTGCAGCCGATAGCGACATGTGGTCGTTACAATCTCATAGGCCATATTGGACATTTACTAATAGAATCCAAGCAAGACTTTCTATATCACCTCACCGAGACACGTTACTCCTGCAGCCGATAGCGACATGTGGTCGTTACAATCTCATAGGCCATATTGGACATTCATACATCTGAGCAAGGCATTCTATATCACCTCACCGACACACGTTACTCCTGCAGCCGATAGCGACATGTGGTCGTTACAATCTCATAGGCCATATTGGACATTTACTAATAGAATCCAAGCAAGGCATTCTATATCACCTCACCGAGACGCGTTACTCCTGCAGCCGATAGCGACATGTGGTCGTTACAATCTCATAGGCCATATTGGACATTTACTAATAGAGTCCAAGTAAGGCATTCTATATCACCTCACCGACACACGTTACTCCTGCAGTCAATAGCGACATGTGCTCGTTACAATCTCCACGGCCATATTGGACATTTACAAATAGAGTCCAAGTAAGGCATTCTATATTACCTCACCGAGACACGTTACTCCTGCAGCCGATAGCGACATGTGGTCGTTACAATCTCATAGGCCATATTGGACATTTACTAATAGAATCCAAGCAAGGCATTCTATATCACCTCACCGAGACGCGTTACTCCTGCAGCCGATAGCGACATGTGCTCGTTCCAATCTCTGCAGCCATATTGGACATTTACAAATAGAGTCCAAGCAAGGCATTCTATATCACCTCACCGAGACGCGTTACTCCTGCAGCCGATAGCGACATGTGCTCGTTCCAATCTCGGCGGTCATATTGGACATTTACAAATAGAATCCAAGCAAGGCATTCTATATCACCTCACCGAGACGCGTTACTCCTGCAGCCGATAGCGACATGTGCTCGTTCCAATCTCGGCGGTCATATTGGACATTTACAAATAGAATCCAAGCAAGGCATTCTATATCACCTCACCGAGACGCGTTACTCCTGCAGCCGATAGCGACATGTGCTCGTTCCAATCTCGGCGGTCATATTGGACATTTACAAATAGAATCCAAGCAAGGCATTCTATATCACCTCACCGAGACGCGTTACTCCTGCAGCCGATAGCGACATGTGCTCGTTCCAATCTCTGCAGCCATATTGGACATTTACAAATAGAGTCCAAGTAAGGCATTCTATATTACCTCACCGAGATGCGTTACTCCTGCGGTCAATAGCGACATGTGCTCGTTCCTATCTAGACGCTAGGCACGTCGAGAGATAGGCTATGTTTACCTTTTCTAGAGGCAACGTGCGCTGACCAATCAGAGAGCGAGTTTCTCCCGGTTGCATGAACACTTGCTACGTGCGCCAAGAGATAGGCTATGTTTATCTTTTCTAGAGGCAACATGCGCTGACCAATCAGAGAGCGAGTTTCTCCCGGTTACATGAACACTTGCAACGTGCGCCAAGAGATAGGCTGTGTCCATCTTTTCTAGAGGCAACGTGCGCTGACCAATCAGAGAGTGAGTTTCTCCCGGTTACATGAACACTTGCTACGTGCGCCAAGAGATAGGCTATGTTCATCTTTTCTAGAGGCAACGTGCGCTGACCAATCAGAGAGCGAGTTTCTCCGTGTTGCATGAACACTTGCTCTGTGCGCTGACCAATCAGAGAGCGAGTTTCTCCTGGTTGCATGAACACTTGCTAAGTGCGCTGACCAATCAGAGAGCGAGTTTCTCCTGGTTGCATGAACACTTTCTACGTGCGCCAAGAGATAGGCTATGTTCATCTTTTCTACCTGCAACGTGCGCTGACCAATCAGAGAGCGACTTTCTCCGTGTTGCATGAACACTTGCTACACGCGCCAAGAGATGGGCTATGCTCACCTTTTCTAGAGGCAACGTGCGCTGACCAATCAAAGAGCGAGTTTCTCCTGGTTGCATGAACACTTGCTACGTGTGCCAAGAGATAGGCTATGCTCACCTTTTCTAGAGGCAACGTGCGCTGACCAATCAGAGAGCGAGTTTCTCCGGGTTGCATGAACACTTGCTACATACGCCAAGAGATAGGCTATGCTCATCTTTTCTAGAGGCAACGTGTGCTGACCAATCAGAGAGCGAGTTTCTCCCGGTTGCATGAACACTTGCAACGTGCGCCAAGAGATAGGCTGTGTCCATCTTTTCTAGAGGCAACATGCGCTGACCAATCAGAGAGCGAGTTTCTCCCGGTTACATGAACACTTGCTACGTGCGCCAAGAGATAGGCTATGCTCATCTTCTCTAGAGGCAACATGCGCTGACCAATCAGAGAGCGAGTTTCTCCCGGTTGCATGAGCACTTGCTACGTGTGCCAAGAGATAGGCCATGTCCATCTTTTCTAGAGGCAACGTGCGCTGACCAATCAGAGAGCGAGTTTCTCCTGGCTGCATGAACACTTGCTACGTGTGCCAAGAGATGGGCTGTGTCCATCTTTTCTAGAGGCAACATGCGCTGACCAATCAGAGAGCGAGTTTCTCCCGGTTGCATGAGCACTTGCTACGTGCGCCAAGAGATAGCCTATGCTCATCTTTACTAGAGGCAACGTGCGCTGACCAATCAGAGAGCGAGTTTCTCCCGGTTGCATGAACACTTGCTACGTGCGCCAAGAGATGGGCTGTGCTCATCTTTTCTAGAGGCAACGTGCGCTGACCAATCAGAGAGCGAGTTTCTCCCGGTTGCATGAACACTTGCAACGTGCGCCAAGAGATTGGCTATGCTCATCTTTTCTAGAGGCAACGTGCTCTGACCAATCAGAGAGCGAGTTTCTCCCGGTTACACGAACACTTGCTACGTGTGCCAAGAGATAGGCTATGCTCATCTCTTCTAGAGGCAACGTGCGCTGACCAATCAGAGAGCGAGTTTCTCCCGGTTACATGAACACTTGCAACGTGCGCCAAGAGATAGGCTATGTTTACCTTTTCCAGAAGTAACATGCGCCGAGTCCCTCATCAATGCAACGGGAAGTTTTATTTACTTGTCTGAACTGTCTTAGGATGAGATGAAATTCTTCCACGCATTATTTAATAACTGATTGATTCCACAAAAATAGGATGTCATATTGTTTGAAGAGCGTTCAATTATTCCGGGGTTTATCCATCCAATAAACATCTCAATCAATTACACTAGTTCGTGAGCGTAGAGAAAAATGGTAATGATGATTTTTCCATTTTTTCATTAATTAGTAGTGATGGGCCTGATATCATAACATTATAGGCCTATCACTCATTTTTTTCCATTTTTTTAATGATGAAAAGTACATCTGCTGTTAATGGAAAGAAGTGATCATTGCCCAAGAGACTTACTTCAAAGTGGAAGATATCAACATTCGTGTGTTTTGTGTCCGGATATACATATCACAGAGACAGTTATAATGGTTCCGGACATTCGGAAACTGAAAGACTTTTATCTAATCAAAATGGTGTGGTAAGATCGCCCTTGTGATGCCTCGTCCAAACGATCCCATCTCTCATCCATAGCTTCAATTGAGGAACAATGATCTTGTATCAAGTTTCGAAGTTATTTAAAAAAAAATAAAAAATTATAAGCACCGTGAATGCCCTTAAGAGACTCGACCCATGCACTCCTAAATCATGCTGAGGATTATTGACACAATACAGATTATCAACGAATGGGATGAGCAAATCTGCAGCCGACTCCTCGTGCTCCACGCGATCTGTGGGGAGATAATGATACCTCATTATGTGCTAGTCGTGAGGAAGATCTGGGGTTTCACTTGGAAGAGAATGTACTAGTTTTCTGATCAAGTCAACACCCAGTGGCGTAAATATCGGTGGTGCAAGCGTGCAGTGGCACAGGGGCCCAACGGCTAGATTCACTTTGAGGGGGGGGGGGGGGGGGAACTGAGACTGGCATAATTCGCTGAGATGATAATTCATGAATTATCATTTCCAATTTATATTTTTGTATATTTTTCTGTCTTACTAACGAGATTCGGTGAAAAAAAAAAGTTTTTTTTTCCGAATATTTTTCATGCATGAAGAGAACAGATAATCTTTGTTTCCGATATATATATATATATATATATATATATATATATATATATATATATATATATATATATATATATATATATATATCTATATATATATATATATATGTCTACTTTGAGGAGGTTAAAAGATTGCATTCAACCTTGGGTAGCCTACGCATTTATTTACAAATATGTCATTTCCACAGTATAACAAATTTGAACCGTCAATGTACCTTTTCTCAGAAACTACTGGTCCAAATTGGTTGAAATTTTGAAGATGGTTCTGTTGAACATATAGCTTCAATCCATTGAAAAACAAATGAGATATGATGTAAATCCATTCTATGGATACAGTTTTTGTTCTTTTTTCTTCTATAAAATGAACAATTCTCGTAGATAAATTGTAATTGAATGAATATTACAATCACAAGATTTCTTTTTAATTGCATTGTGACTACATATGTTATAAACATTCACAGCAAAAATGGTGTTGATCGCATGTATATAGTTCTCTCAAAAAGGTACAATAAGTAAATCTATGTAATTTATTAGTTTGGTTATTCAAAAAGTCATAAGTCTACAATGACCAACATTTTTGTATCATTGTATTTTTTAAAAATAATTCCTATAGGCTTCTGTCCCGTAACAAAAGACAAACAATAGTTACCATAGCAACACAGTGAACTGGTGGACTACCAAACATTCTGATTGGTCAATTCCAACTGGTGGACATTGTTGTCTGTCTCTTGCAACAATGGGTGACGTCACTTGACAGAAGCCTATAGTTACCATAGCAATACAGCCAACTGGTGGACTACCAAACATTCTGATTGGTCAATTCCAACTGGTGGACATTGTTGTCTGTCTCTTGCAACAATGGGTGACGTCACTTGACAGAAGCCTACAGTTACCATAGCAACACAGTGAACTGGTGGACTACCAGATATTCTGATTGGTCAATTCCAACTGGTGGACATTGTTGTCTGTCTCTTTCAACAATGAGTGACGTTACTTGACAGAGGCCTATAGTTACCATAGCAATACAGCCAACTGGTGGACTACCAAACATTCTGATTGGTCAATTCCAACTGGTGGACATTGTTGTCTGTCTCTTGCAACAATGGGTGACGTCACTTGACAGAGGCCTATAGTTACCATAGCAACACAGCGAACTGGTGGACCACCAAACATTCTGATTGGTCAATTCCAACTGGTGGACATTGTTGTCTGTCTCTTGCAACAATGAGTGACGTCACTTGACAGAGGCCTATAGTTACCATAGCAACACAGCGAACTGGTGGACTACCAAACATTCTGATTGGTCAATACCAACTTGTGCACATTGTTGTCTGTCTCTTGCAACAATGAGTGACGTCACTTGACAGAGGCCTATATATTGTTCTCAAATCATGTGAACCTTCAACAATTGGAATGATCATCTGTGTTGATGAGAAATGATTCAACGGGCAGTGGCAAAAAGCCATGGCAACAGGTTAACGCCCCAACCTGAGAGCACAAGACGACGGATTCAGTCGAGTGATGTGGTAGGTAGGTTCTCGAAAAGCAAAAAGCGAGGCGAAGATCAATGACTGAGCGAAATAATTCATGGTATAAACATTCGAACAAAATACGAATCACATTAGAAATAAAATACATTGAGGCACACGAGTTCTTTTAGGGTCTTGAGACAAATATGAGACCGACACAGGTAGCTGAGTGGTTAGCGCACTTGCTCCATGTGACCCGGGAGGCAGTGGGCATGTCGGACCCGGTTCGATCCCCGCTACCGTCCATCTTTATAGGGGTTTTTCGTGGTTTACCTCTGTAGTCTAGGCTAATGCTATATGATGGTTCCCACTATATAGGCCACGACCGCTTCCTTCCCACTATCCTTCCCATTACCTATAAAAACCTTCATCTCATCATCCCATCATCTCATTAATCATTCATACGACGCCAATAGATCTTAGTCATCATTACAGTGCGTCGTTAAAACCTAATAAAAAAAAAATATTATATATATACATATATATATATATATATATATATATATATATATATATATATATATATATATATATATATATATATATATATATATATATATATATATATATATATATATATATATATGTATATATATATATATATATATATATATATATATATATATATATATATATATATACATATATATATATATATATATATATATATATATATATATATATATATATATATATATATATATATATATAATATATATATATATATATATATATATATATATATATATATATATATATATATATATATATATATATATATATATATATATATATATATATATATATATATATATATATATATATATATATATATATTTATGGATGAAATGGGGGAGCGTCCGTTCATACATTTTGCACTCCTGTCTCGTCGAGCCTCGTTAGGCCGCTGTCAACACTTCGATGCTATGCGAGCAGCATCACAACGCAAACAGGCGATGAGACGGGTGAACCATAGTTGCTAGCACGCTGAACCGTCATTCGGGAGACCGGGATTCGATTCCTGACATGGTTGACCATCCTGACAGAGTTGTATCGGGTTTTTTCTCTGTCGTTCAGGTTTAAATTTGAGATGGTTCCTTAGCAACAGGCCACGACCGCTTCCTTCCCACTATCCAAGAACAGCCGATAAGATGGGCTCTCATCTCATCATCCACTGAGGCTGATTATTCGGCATGTACTCGTGATCGTCCCACTGCTCATTATGCTCCCGAGACAACACATGTCATTCATCTCTACAAATCTCTAACAATTGTATTTATAGATGAAATGACCTCGCTGTCGATGCGCCTTAAAACTCTAATATTCATTCATTCGAGATCTTATCATTATCTAATTCAATATTCAAATATCTCTAATTATTTACATCTTCAATTTCTAAAAACGTCACCACTTTGATATTAAATTAGTTTTTTGTCTGTAACATGACATAAGTTTGGTTCCAGGTTTAACGACGGAGCGCATTGAACCGATGTAGTCAGCTGAACAGCAGTCACCGTCGGTTTCACTATGACTTCATGACTTCATTATCTCTTGCTCATTCGTACCCTAATAACCTATCTGTTGGTGGGGTCGTTAAGCAAACAATAATCAATCAATCATCAAAAACAAATATGAATGAAAATGAAAATTAACATGAGTGTATATAGCCTATTCACAGTTACTGAAAATGTCACAAATTTGATATATTTCATTCTGGTCCGATCTGTTTAACGACCGACCACATGAGTTGTGCCCGACAGTAGCTGTAGGCGACGTAAATGATCACCGGACGACGGGTCTGATCTGTTCAACGACTCGGTTTAACGACTTTCCACATGAATTTTGCCCGACAGTAGCTGTGGGCGACAAGAAAGAAGGGTCTGAACGGTTCAACGACTCGGTTTAACGACCCATCACACGAGTTGTGCCCGACAGTAGCAGCAGGCGACAAGAGGGACGGGTCTGATCGGTTCAACGACTCGGTTTAACGACCCACCACACGAGTTGTGCCCGACAGTAGCTGCAGGCGACGTGAAAGATTGCCGGGCAAGGGGGCACGAGTCTCCACAGGTAATGTATACAGCGACACAAGAGAAGGGCGTATTCATATTCCCTGTCACACCAATGTTTGTTTAATTAATTAAAATGTGAGCCTTCCAGGTCGTTGGTCGGTATGCTGTTCCCCTCCCCCCCCCTCCCCCTCCCCCCCACCCATGTGTTATACCCTGCAGTGCACACAGCACTCGGGCGGTGGACGCCTTACGACATAGATTCTATCGTCATTTCATTATTCCGTTGATTTATTTTACAATCCTCTGAAATGTATGA
>OZ023328.1:4079965-4084453 GCA_964007535.1 Brachyptera risi | reverse complement strand
ATATATTTATATATATTCATCGGGTTCAGCTCATAACGAAAATCACGATTGCCGCAAAAAAAGTCAGTAAATATCTCGATTTGAAAAAAAGTAGCATTGCGTTTCTGACTTGATGGGTGATGAGTGGTACGCATTGTACTCAGGACTAAGATCTATTAGCGTCAGTGAATGATGAGTGGTACGCATTGTACTCAGGACTAAGATCTATTAGCGTCAGTGAATGATGAGTGGTACGCATTGTACTCAGGACTAAGATCTATTAGCGTCAGTGAATGATGAGTGGTACGCATTGTACTCAGGACTAAGATCTATTAGCGTCAGTGAATGATGAGTGGTACGCATTGTACTCAGGACTAAGATCTATTAGCGTCAGTGAATGATCCATGAGATGATGATCAGATAGAAGTTGATCTCATCATGTTTTTAGATAGAGGAAAAAGTCTGACATGATCGATCTCAATATCAACCTGAACGACAGAGGGGAACCACGATGAGCCCCTGTCTGGATGGTTGACCATGGCGGGAATCGAACCCCGGTCTCCTGAATGACGGTGTTCCGGATCCACCTCCATGTATCAAGATCGAGGAGTAAACCACTCCTGAAATCCTTGAAATCTCCTGAAATCCTTGGAACCCTTGAAATACCTGAGATCTCTGAAGTCCTTGGAACCCTTGAAATCCCTGAGATCTCTGAAGTCCTTGGAACCCTTGAAATCCCTGAGATCTCTGAAGTCCTTGGAACCCTTGAAATCCCTGAGATCTCTGAAGTCCTTGGAACCCTTGAAATCCCTGAGATCTCTGAAGTCCTTGGAACCCTTGAAATCCCTGAGATCTCTGAAGTCCTTGGAACCCTTGAAATCCTTGAGATCTCTGAAGTCCTTGGAACCCTTGAAATCCCTGAGATCTCTGAAGTCCTTGGAACCCTTGAAATCCCTGAGATCTCTGAAGTCCTTGGAACCCTTGAAATCCCTGAGATCTCTGAAGTCCTTGGAACCCTTGAAATCCCTGAGATCTCTGAAGTCCTTGGAACCCTTGAAATCTCTGAGATCTCTGAAGTCCTTGGAACCCTTGAAATCCCTGAGATCTCTGAAGTCCTTGGAACCCTTGAAATCCCTGAGATCTCTGAAGTCCTTGGAACCCTTGAAATCCCTGAGATCTCTGAAGTCCTTGGAACCCTTGAAATCCCTGAGATCTCTGAAGTCCTTGGAACCCTTGAAATCTCTCGATCATGTGGACACGAAATGTGCGAGTTGTTAGCCGCTCGGTCGCGATCTCTGGTAGGCGAACTCTCACGGCACGACACGGCACGGCACGGCACGGCACGGCACGACACGGCACGGCACGGCACACAGTTCCATCAGCATTCTGCTCATGCCATAAACCTCTCATATTCCAGCCCTCAGCCTCACCGGTACATAAATCCCCCCCCCCCCTCCCCCTCCCCCACCACCACCCTCTCCCCCAACAATAATTAGGCAAAGTGCGCTAACGTATTTAGAGAGTATATTCTCTCTCTGTCTCTCTCGTTCTATAGTCTAGTTTTCGGCGATATTGGCTCCTCGTTCTCGCTCGCTCTCTTCACTCGGACGTAAATAACGGGTTTATTAGCATGAGATATGTAGGTAAAGTTGTGCAGTTTGCGGAATACTGTAATGTATTTTCATCCCCCCCCCCCCTCTCCCCCATTTCTCAGTCCCATTCGGCGCACCGTCGAAACGCGAAAAGTTTGCAATAGCTGGATAATCTGGATATTTCAGGTCAATACCAGGAGGCTTGGATGTGTAGACAAGGTTGGTCGACGGGACGCTCGAAAAGAGACGCTCCTCACTCGTTAGCCTTTCAAAGGGGGGGGGGGGGGGGGAGGGGGGGTTGTTCGACAAACTAGACTGATTTTTGGTCTTGTCCGGAGTACGTGCACGAGGCTAGACCCTCGTTCGGCGCCGGCAGTTGTTGAAACGGTCGGTGGTTCCGGCGTGGAAGCGATGTTTGCTTGCTGATCTTAAGAGCTGGTCTGGACAATTACGGTGCATAGACAGCGGATGTGCTAGGGCGGGGATCGAGCCAAATGGCCCACAAAAAGTCGTATCAGATTTCAATAGCCTTTATATATCGGACAAAGTTTTTTGCAACTCTTTATGTTTTTAAAGCTGTTTTATAGCTTCTATTCGGTGCTTTAAGCTTTCGAAAAGGATGGAGAAAAGAAAAGGAAAACAGTCATAGCTATAGGCACATAAAATGGTTCAGTGAATAAAACCATTAAATATAAAAACAACTGGGTCAATATAGGCCTCCAATTCAATGCAGAAGAAATTGAATCATATTTTACTTTATCTATACTTGATGAACTAAAATGCGGCTGTACTTGGTGCATTCGAATACGAAATGTGAGATTCAAATCCGAATTAAAGTATTTCTTATTGAATGTTTTATTTTATAGTCCAGACGAATATTTTCGTATACAATTGATTGACTGATAATTTCACTCCAAGTAGGCCTACAATGTTTGGTTTTATTCCATCATCTGATGTGATACCGGCACAGGTAGCTGAGTGGTTAGCGCACTTGCTCCATATGACCCGAGAGGTAGTGGGCATGTCGGACCCGGTTCGATCCCCGCTACCGTCCATCTTTACAGGGGTTTTTCGTGGTTTCCCTCTGTAGTCTAGGCTAATGCCGGGATGGTTCCCACTATATAGGCCACGACCGCTTCCTTCCCACTATCCTTCCCATTACCTATAAAAACCATCATCCCATCATCTCATTAATCATTCATCCGACGCCAATAGATCTTAGTCATCATTACAGTGCGTCGTTAAAACACAATATATGTATCTGATGTGGCTAACACAACAACTCTGTGAATTAACCACGAAGAATACAACACAATGATCAATCATCGTCGTCCAACGAGGCCTATTCTGCATGATTGCATTGACTCGTGCAATCTCAGACAGATTTGAGAATCAACATTATCAGTTGAGTGCAACAATGACTTGAATCCTGTCAGTTGTGAGAGTCGTGAAGAGACCACCGTCGTGTCTTCAACTATACCTATAAATGAACACTCAGGAGATACATCCACGTGACTGTATTTAGCTATCCCCGAAGCGGTACGTTCTCAGTGTCAACATCAAACATTGTGGCTTCTCCTCTGAACATATTTCAGTGCAACAGCCTCAGAATATTCAGAGAAGTATCTTCTGAAATACTGTAGTTTCAAATATAAATATTCACAATATGTTACGTTTTATTTGTTTGTGACGGTGCTATAAGATAAAAATCAATGGCCAAATATCGAATGTTACTGTTACATACAACTAATCTTTTCCACATTCATTATCAAATTTGACTCATTAGCATTTTCTACAAACATTGTCTGCAAATTGTGATGTATTTGTTGATTTTGTGTCTTGCACTGTTGGAGTTTTATGATCATTTATATCAAGTTCGAGTTCATTTTATTGGTATTATAAAAAATTAGCAAAATAACGTAGTACATAAATGTATACAAAATAAATACACAACAAAATAAAGTCTGCACAGTTCCCACAAAATCTCCAAGGGTGACTAAACTGTGGATGTACCAAAATACAGGTTAATACATTGTGGCTATTATGAAAATAAAAGTGAATGCTAAATAGTTTTAGTTAGTATGTGATATAACATATTCATTTCTTACGATATTTAAATTACAACAACAGAGTGAGTATGAAAATGAAAGAATTTGGAAAATAATCAGGAAAAGAGAGAAGAAATATCAGTTCCGCCCCCTAAAATGCATGTGAAACCCCCGTGACGGTAACTTTTTGCCCTATGAAGACTGGTGAAAAAAAATCAATTCCTATAAACCGGTGAGTGTCTAATGCCCCAAGTGGGCCTGCAGTTAGTCGACTTGACCGGCTGTTGGGGGAGGAGGGGGGGGGGGGGTGGAGGGGGGGGAGGTGGATATGGAGAAGACGTATAAATGTGAGTCCAAGTCACCATGCACGTCCTGGGGGACGCCAAGTGAGGAGGGGGGGGTGGGGGGGGACACGAGGGGGAGGCTCCTCAAAGCGCGGTGTACTCACCCTTCAAAGTGTTTGTCAGAGTTGCTCATCAAGTATTCATTATAACAGAAACACACACTGCATATTGTTGCATTTCACAAACTGGATTATTAGTTTTGAATTTTGTCTAATTGTGATGTTTCTAACTTCTGTTTTCCCAATAAAAAAACAAATAAAAAAATAAGAAACTCTCACAACTATGAGATTGAATGAGAATGAGTAACGGTCCGCTCAGATTTCATGAACTTCAAAGACTTCTCAGTCCTAGGCTCGATGTGGCACGAACACATATCGTCAACTGGATGACTGTTTGTGTGCTTTGGTTGGTTCTTTCGATACAGACAATTATAGCGTGTTCATGAGAATTAACACAACAATGGAAAAGTAAGGGGCTCGTTAAGGTATAACTGACACCAAAATATTACCAATATTGACACCAAAA
>OZ023328.1:4062465-4069965 GCA_964007535.1 Brachyptera risi | reverse complement strand
ACACGAAAGCGCGCTGATTTCATCATGGTGAAAACGGCCTAACGTTAAAAGGATAGGACTTACGCCGCCATGTTGCTTATCCCGTTACGTTATTGATGGTCATATTTTTTACATAATAAGTTTACGAAAATGTATTTATTTTTACTGCTGATATTTGTTTGTACGATTGCTAATGATTCAATGGTGGGTGTGGTGATAGGTCGAACGATGGAAGTGCAGCCTGGCGGGAGAGGGTGAAATGACTCGCGATTTCAGAGTTTCCGTCTCAACTGGCTGCCCCTACGTGGGGCTCATCACTAGTTGCGACTGGCCCGGGGATTTGAGGTACACGGAAAGGTGAATCGAGAGGCAAAAGGCAATAATCATTATACTTAAATAGGACACTTTCGGGGGGATCGATAACTGGTTTGAGTTCTTTTTAGTCCAGATAACTTTTACAGCTCAATTTTTCTACTCTGAAGTTGTGAAAATTTGTGGAGGATCCTATGAAGGCTGTGTTGAAAACCTAGTCGATTGTTGTGTGTGTGATTCGAGTGTTGTGTTTTCGGTCATGGTTAACCTAACTCAACCCAACCTGACCCAACATAACCTAACCCATGATCTCATCACGCTCATGTTTTTTTTTATCCTCTCTCTTGATTTTTCATTATGTTCTCCCATTTATTATTCACTCATTCCAATAACATTGAAAATTGATGCAAAATCATTGTTCTCAATTAGGGTTTCAGATAATGAAGTTGTTATAGAGGGGGCTGTTCCAACTGAATATTATTCATTTGGTTATCATTAGTCTGGAAATTGCATATGTAACAACCAACCAAGGGTGATAAGGAGTCAGTTTTATAGTTTCGAGCGTGAACCACCAATTGAAGATTTCCGTTTTCTCACCCTCACAAAACATAACGTCTGATCAAGAGGGCTGTTACTAAGGGGGTGATTTTCTAAATCTCCAATCAGGATAACTCAAGTTGCATATATCTAGGTGGCCGATTAATAAGCCACGCCTAATCACAAGTCATTATGCTCATCAGATTGTTACAGCGGCACTTGTTGATTTGTTATTATCCATCAAGATGGCAGTGGATGTGGCATATTTGGTTTGTGGCACAGCCAGCAAATGGTGTGTTTGGGAGGATTGAACGTGATTTGAGTTCAATTGTCAAATGAATTATTTGCAATTCATGAATGTGTCTACAATTCTTCCCGGTTTAAAGGACACCACAGCCGTGTAACTGGATTTCAAGGATCACTGACGATCGTCTCCCAATATCAGAAAAAAGTGAGTATCATCATCTGGATTTGAAAAATTCCAATTGATTCATTTGTCCTCCAGGACCCGGTCATTTTTCTGAGTCGTGACGTAGACATTGCTCGATTCGGTTCATGTTTCTCTACAGAATCGATGATACCTACGTCACGACTCATGGTCTCTGGAGAGCAAAAAATAATATATTCACAATTTCTGGAATGGAGATGAAGATTTCTAGCTTCCTCTCAAATTAGTGAAATTAATTTTGTTATCATTTACTGAAGTCTGATTTCAGATTGTGATGTTATTCAAGAGATTACATCAATCCTAAATCACGGAATTGATAATATTTGTAAGCTTGATTTAATTATTCATTTTGGGTTTAACGAAGCACTGTGATGGACTGAGATATATTAGCGTCTATAATTCTTGATGCTTAGACCCAGTTTTTATCACCAATAGTGGATCGAGCACTAGTTAGCGGATCAACTAATCTTCCCCCTTGATGACACAAGTTATTCTTGTACCTCAACTGATAATTAGATAATTAATGCCCAACTTGGAGTTAGTAAAACCGGCTGTTAATAAGTGCCTGCACGGAGATGTAAGCCAAGCTGTAAGGCCTTGCAATACACATGTAATAACCGGATATTCTACATTTCACAGTTAGATTAGACGATCGCAACTGAAATAGAATCGCGTCGACGTTGACCCCTCGTTCTAGCACGCGAAACGTTGGCCCGAGGCTAATTGCAGGGATACATTACTATATTATACAAATAATAAAAAAAAAAACTGGATATGCGGATATTTTAGAATTTATATTTAGAATTTTCTTACGCTCAGTTTACGTTCATGCACACATATGACTCATACGTTGCGTGATTTGTTCGCCGCATTCAATCTGCTCCACGATCCCGCATTGCGATCGTCTGCATGATTGAGCGTTGAGATCTATGAGCCTCATTAGTGATGTGATACCCCATGCAGCCTCCTTGCGAGACGAACATGGATCAAAGATGGAGCACGACGAGTATAGTTAACGCGTCCCCACAGTCTCGATGAGGGAAAAGTTACCGTCAGGGTGGTTTCACAGATATAAATGTTCATAAAACTTCAACAGTGTGCGATACAAAATCAACGTATATAACATAAAATGCAGGGAATTCTGGTTGAAAATGCTGGTAGGTCAATTTTTTTTCTATATTGGGTTTTAACGACGCACTATACTGATGTGATGTAATCTAATGTAAGTCTTTATTGTTCAATTTTTGTATGATATAATAGACTACGATCTATTGGCGTCGGTGAATGATAGGCCTATATGAGATGATGGGATGGTGAGATGAGAGGTTATTTCATCAGTTTATTTTTGATAGTGGGAAGGAGTCGGTCGTGACCTGTTGTTAAGGAACCATCCCAGTATTGACCTGAACGACAGAGGAAAACCACGAAAAACCTCTGTCAGGATGGTCGACCATGGCGGGAATCGAACCCCGATCTCCTGAATGACACTTCAGTGTAGTCGAATGTTATGATAACGAAGGTGGAAAGATCAGTTGTATGTAACAGTAACACTCGATATTTTTATCTCTTCGTCGTAACATACAAATAACATGTAATCTGATGTGAATGTTTATTACGAATCGACAACAGTTTCACTACAATTTATTACATTGAGACTGAAAATGTCATCAATCATGGGTGGGTCCCCCTTAACGAGAACGAATAATAACGCAGACAGTTTTTATATTTCTTCAGTAGATTGTTCCCTCTTTTCGAAGTTAATATTTTCAATGTTCTACGTCACACAATATTCTTTTCTTTGCTAATTACCATCTGTCCTTGTCAGTTTTCCATCTGAGAGAAGAGAGTGAGTGAGAGTGAGAGAGAGAGGAAGAGAGAGAGAGAGGCAGAAAGAGTATTTTGACAACGGTTGACGAGATTTAATGGACGGAGACAACGCGGTTGACACGCCGCGTCCACATTTATGACGCGTACCATTAGATTACGATTTTCACTGAACATTCTTATATATATATATATATATATATATATATATATATATATATATATATATATATATATATATATATATATATATATATATATATATATATATATATATATATATCTATATATATAAGCTACATGCACACAGCGCATTGCTGTCAGAAGAGGCGAACCCCACCAATCATGGAGCGAGAAGTCTACAGATACTGTCACATTTTCTACAGGGCATCATAATAACGTGCAGTTGTGAACAACGCTCTCGCTTTTCCACTCACATCCATCTTGGAAAATAGAAAACTGTTTTCCGTGATAATAATTGCTTTTCTTCCATGCTGGAAAAGTCTATCGAATCACAGTGATGTTGTTGGTACGACTGATAAGAAGTCAGATGTAAATCAAACTGAGAGGCGGGTTTTTTTGTCAAGTCGAGATCTAGAGTTCACGTCTACTAGTCTGTCTAAGAGAGAAGGTTTTCTACCAACATACCAATCACAAATATCATCGCTGTATTTGTATGGCGGGAATATTTGCAGGGTATTATGGTTTTTCAGGACTGGGTTGACGATGAGAAACTGAACTATATCTTTCAATCTTTCATCTTTCTTGAAGAACACTTTCTACTCCGTAGAGGATTTCATGGACACTGGCTTTATCTAAAAAATTTGAATCAATATTCAAAATAACTTAAAATTAGAATTAATTAGAACTAGAATTATTGCAGAACTGTAATCATCTTAAGAATTGAAATAGATTGAAAGAATCAGAATTTCTGATAGTCCCAATCAGTACCAATTTTAAAATGAAATGTATTTCCAACTTGAACTTCACAATTGAACCAACATCGGCTATTGAAAGCTGATCACCTGAAATTTGGAGTTCAAAATTAAAGAACCTATTTTCATTTATTGGGATTATTTTGAATATTAATTCAAATATTATTATCATTATCATTTCAAATATTACTATCATTATCATTATTGTTAATCATCAATGAATTACTTGATATCATGTAATGTTATAAGCCACATTTATGAGTTAGTAAGATGATAATTGTAAGCTGATAATTGTAAACTGCTAACCATTCCGATTTCCTCGGAAGAGGGTTGAAGGAATTATTGAATAAATAAATAAATAAATAAAGGCGTTGGAACCTAAAGGTTGTGGTGATATTCTGAGAAAACTTCGAGGACAGATCACGACCTTGAACGTAGATTTGAATGAATATTGACAATACGGATTTTTTTTTTATATTGGGTTTTAACGACGCACTGTAATGATTACTAAGATCTATTGACGTCGGATGAATGATTAATGAGATGATGGGATGATGGGATGAAGGTTTTTATGGGTAGTGGGAAGGATAGTGGGAAGGAAGCGGTCGTGGCCTATATTGTGAGAACCATCCCGGCATTAGTCTAGACTACAGAGGGAAACCACGAAAAACCCTGTAAAGATGGACGGTGGCGGGGATCGAACCGGGTCCGATATGTCCCTTCACCTCCCGGATCACATGAAGCAAGTGAGCTAACCACTCAGCTACTGTGCCGGTATACGGATTTTTCTAACTTAGAAAAAATGAGAAATCAACGTCTCATATAATTTCAGAATTTGGGATAACATTTTATCCACCAGAGACCCAGAGCTTGTCATGACCTAGGCATTATCGATTCTGTATGAACAAATGAACATAATCGAGAATTGTTCACGCTACGACTCGGAAAAAGGGGCCGGGTCCTGGAGAAATTGAGAAATTATCCTCAATTTCTCTGGAATAAGGGAAATGAATATCGTCATTATTCGCTGAAATCTAGTTTCAGGGTTGTGAGGTCCTTTATTTTCCAGGATTATTCTGTTGGGCGACGATCCTTACTTTTCGTCAACACAACTACGAACCCTGCACAATTCTCTCTCGAATATTCATTCGTTTCATTTCATCATTTTCAAATCATTTCATTCCTGTTTGTGAACAATAAATACATACATCTTTCAATTGTTTCTTCTCATATTGAAATTCACAACAAGAAACCCGCATGAGAGAGGAACTCTTGTGAGCGGGTTGCCTGGAAGAAGTTGCGCAAGGAGAAAATTAATACCTAAGTAATAAACTAGTGAGTCATCGAACATACAACAAAACAAAACAAGGTTATAAATACTAATAATTAGCACAATCTTGAAAATCTATAACTTATATGATACTCTCAATCATCAAAACAAACAAACAAACAAACAAAAAGTCATTATTGAAGAAATGAATTAATAATTAGACGAGCTTTAGCGAGGATTCAATTTGACATACTGAAAAAAATTGGTGTTCGTTTTTATGTTTTTTTTTTTTTTTTTTTTTTTTTTTTTGTTTTTATGTTTTTTTGTCGGTTCTCCACAGGTCAAACGGCTACAGCTATCAACTTCAAACTTTTTTTCGTCATGGTTCCTCATCTAACTTGGATCTGTATAGTTTTGTGGCATTATCGGGTGGTAACTTTTTTTTAATGAATTTTAGAAATTTCAAAAATCCCCATTAGAATAACCCGGAGGAAAATACTTGAAAAATCAAAATTTGTCAAGACCTTTCAAATTTTCGCCGAATATAAAGGAAACTATAAGGCACATTTTGAGAGACTTTTCGCATCAATCGGATGAGAAATAACGAAGAAAACGCATTTATAAAGCATTTTCCCATCAATTTAGGCTATTACGGGAACCAATTAAATCTATAGCAAAAAGTGTCACCAATTAATTCAAAACGATTGAAATGAATGAAGAGGAAGGCCGTGACATAACTGATTCTCGTAAGGTTTTTGAACGTTTGGAGTGATCCAAGGTCTGTAGATGTAGATTGGGTTGACAAATTATTTTTCATTCTAGATTTATATACCCCTAAGCTCGTCTAACAACGCGCATCCCGCGTTTTCCTAGTAATAATAATATGACAGTAACATGGATAGAAACTGCACACATGAAGTAAACATAGATACCATGACTATATAAATAATGAATGGGGAAAAATAAAGGTATGAATATGAAATTGAATCACGTGAAATTAAGTGACTGGGAACACAAAAAAAAACGTTCAATATATAGTGACAATACAAACATCAACAATTATAGCAAAACGGATATTCATTCTGATTTCATTCATAGTATAGGAAGTCTTATCATCTGCAATATGTTGTTCATTACTGGCCCTTCCATCCAACGACAAAGTTTCTTTTTGAACAAATAAATTGAGCTGCATTTTCTCATGTCCGAAAGTAAATTATTATATATAAAAGGTCCAATGTAGTCTACATGTTTTTGGCCAATAAGTCTACTCCTTATGGGAACGTCTAAATTAAATGGGTGAGATATAGCGTTATTTGATCTAGTTGTTTGAGCAAGAGGTTTATTGTCAAGTTTAAACAAGCTGAAATAATTGAATGTAAGTATAATGACTATTTTTATGAATAATTGTCTTATGTCCATCATTCCAGACATTTCAAAAATTTATTCAGAATCGTATTGTTTTTGTTTCTTCAGAATGATTTTTTTGGGGGAATTTTTTTTTTGATTTCGTGAACATTCTATTCATAAACACGTTTTTCTTCTGTCTTTCCACCTCACTCCGTTCATCACTATACACATTCTACAAATAATCCGCGAATATTTTCAATAATTTCCTTTCAAATCAACTCTAAACCATTACTATTTTTACATTATTCATATCTATCTGGCGGAATGTTTTCACACCAAGTGTTCTGTGTTTTGACAGAACAGTCCCCCCCCCCCTCCAACCCTCCACAACCCCCGCGGCGTCAGAAACCGGAAGTCGCTGATGCGTGCACGGCCAGGTGTGGCCTAATCCTCGTGAGCACGGCGACGTGGTGTGCGCAAGACGCCGACAGGGGCGCTGCGGTCGGTTATCAGGCCTGAGGGCCGGGCTGGGGCCATTACTGGGGCCGCGATATCGCCGGCTCATTGTTCACTAACCGAACCGGATAACTTGAACGTATCAATTCCAACGATTTTTCGGACAGAAATGTTCAAGTACCTCTCATCAATCTAACGCATTTTTCAATCGAATAGTAACATCCAGTATGAAAATATAGAACACCATTTTTTCAACCTGTTTTTTTTAATATGTTCGATAAACATTATTGCATTTATTCATGCATGGAGAAGATGGATACGAAATTTCAGACAGCTGGTCGATAGCAACAGAAAAAATGAGAAAGTTTGCTCGATTGAAACCACAGAACAAT
>OZ023328.1:4022123-4062265 GCA_964007535.1 Brachyptera risi | reverse complement strand
AAAGTTACCTAAAGTTACCTATAAATACAGAACTGATTAAATTTCGATACCCAATTCCTGAGGCATCAGCACAATTCCTATAATATACGAAGTTAAACTTCTCTCCTATCTGGCGGGAGATTTATCAACGTGTTTTTTCTTCTTCTTTTTCCACTCGTTCTTTGGCGAAATCAGAGATCTTTTCAAACCCTTTGCGCGAGTTCTCGAACAACGGGAGGAAGTTAATGGGAACACGTCTTCTTCGCATTTAACGTTAAGAGTTCATCAAGCATTGCGATGATATGAAGTACATGTGACTGGGGTATTCGATACATCACGCACACACACACACACACACATATATGTATGCATATATATATATATATATATATATATATATATATATATATATATATATATATATATATATATATAAATATATATATATATATATATATATATATATATATATATATATATATATATATACATACATATATATATATATATATATATATATATATATATATATATATATGTATATATATGTATATATATATATATATATATATATATATATATATATATATATATATATATATTCATATATATATATATATATATATATATATATATATATATATATATATATATAAATATACATATATATATATATATATATATATATATATATATATATATATATATATATATATAAATATATATATATGTATATATATATATATATATATATATATATATATATATATATATATATATATATATATATATATATATATATATATACATATGGTGCGAATATGTGTGAGCTATAACATGCATCGTAAACATGAGGCAGAGCAATTTTCCATTAGCAGTCGACAGATAGAGAGAGATAGAGAGTGAGAGATAGAGAGTGAGAGATAGAGAGAGATAGAGAGTGAGAGATAGAGAGAGATAGCGCACTAGGTCTTATTAATATCAGAAGACATGGAGGAGCCAAAAGTGGACGAAATGCTACGTGTCATATGAGGGCGCCACGACGTAAGTTAGATTATTTCTCTCATCCGTGACGTCAACCCCCACCCCCCGCCCCCCCCATCCCCAGCCCGCCCCCGGATCCAGCCTCCTCGACAATCATCACTGCCGACAGCGGACGTGGAATTGACAAACCGCACGGCGGCGCGCTGGTTGTCTACCCGACAGGGGAAGATGCGACACGCTCATCAGGAATGCCGAGCATGTGCGCGAGAAAAGGAAAAGTCATTTGCGGTGTGCACAGCAACTCGATAGAGCATAATATTATATAATGGCGTCTTATTCGAAATGTGAAAATATACGGGTTTCTTTTCAGAAGAATTAGGGGTGGGGGGGAGGGGTAATTTACAATTGTCTGATTTCTTCTTACGTTATGGAAGTTTCTGGCTCAATGAATTTTCATCTTTCCGTTTTTTTTTCCTTTATAACAAAAATATCAAACTCCATCACTGAAAGCTGATGTTTGTTCAATTACATCACCATCGTTGCGTCATTATTTTCAGAGATCATTCGTACCGAAACTCAAAGCTACTCATAACTGTGTACCTCGAAACTTGAATCATGTTATATAATTGATACATGCATTTGTTGGTCCAGAGTTACCCTAATGCATGAGCACAAACGAATTGCTAATCATTTGTGCGTATTCTGCATATTTATGCTTCATTGATTGCAACACTGGATACTTCCCCTCCCCACTCCCTTCATACATCGATTCCCCGCTATCCTCTGTTACGACATGAAAAGAAAAAATATACTAGCTCCATAAAAATAATAGCCCTGCAACAAAGATCTCGAGATCGTCTATTACACTCTCTCTTCCTCTCTTTGTTTCTCTCTCTCTCTCTCTCGCTTCCTCTCTATTTCGAGCTCAAGAAGTGCTGGGAAAACATATTTTCACGGCTCCTTTATTTCTCCATCTGGCATTTTCTTTTGGACATATCATCTCTATAGGAGATGTTGTACGCCGGCTGACCATTGCTGATAGCCTGACCAAACACTCGTCTCCCCCCCCCCCTCCCCCCCCCACCCCCCGTCACCTCGACCACGTCGATAACACCCTGACTGACGGCAATGCGTCCAACTTCATCGAAAACTTTTATTGACCTTTTTATGACCAACTGAAAGCCCATTGAACTGAGATATGTGGTCAAGTGAAATATTACATTGATGCATTAAACGTGCAATCCCTGCTTCCCACCCCCCCGTTTTTTGTCAGGCAATACCTTCTTTCCATCTCTCACTATTTCCAGGCAATCGTGTTTTGCCAGGCATCAACTTATTTCGATCTCCCGTTTTTTTTTTTGCCAAGAAATCACCACTTTCCATTTACCTATAGTGCAGTCAAGACTGGTGTGAGGGTAGACTTATGAAAAGGCAGACTTACACAAGGGTAGACCAATTCAAGGGTAGATTGAGTCAGGGCTTGGGCGATCTTCTAAAACATCAATAGATACGTAATGCACTTCCTCAATGATCTACAAATTGTTGCCGTGTGGATATATTCATTCACCACACTCGTATATTCAGGGTTCCGCCACAATATATTGCATCTGTTTGCCCAGCGAAACTCGTGGGCAGTGAATTAGTTTGAAGGAGCATGCAGTGCCGGTACATTCACGGATAACGGAGAAGTTTTAATTCATCATTTCTGAATATGATCGTGAAGGACACTTCATTGATGAGATGAATAATTTACGACAATTGGCTGGCATTACTGACATTCTTCCCAGTCACTCGTGTCACTCGGGTTCTCACTCTGTGAGACGAGTGTCTGGTTATTGAACGAGCGCAGCGAAGACTTCCATTTCACTTCACATGTTTAACTCCCCAAAATTACGTCACCATTGAGTGGTAACGGAGTACCGACCTTCAAGCTACGGCGAGTGTCATGATCAGCAATAAGTCAAACCTGCTTTTGATGATTACACATGTAGTTGGAAAGGAGCTGAAATGAGTTTGAAGCTTCAAATGGATATTTTAAAAGATATAAATACAAAAAGTGTGAAAACTCGAACGGCAGGAATATAAGTAATATCAAGAAACATGTATTGGAGAATATCTTCAGTGGATCGTATGAGTGTCGTATGATCTGGTATCCATGGAGACTCGACTGCTATTTAGGTCTAAATAAATGACATAATTGTACTCCAAGTACCTTATCAGAATAATATATGCGATGAATTTGACATGATGCGAAATAACCATGGCAGGACAAGGACTCAAGGAGGAACATATGTCGGAGGCGTCGTGACGCCATTGTTGGACATCCCTAGTCACCAGATGAAACCTGTTGAAGCGTCCCGACGCCATCGTTGGACCTTCATATTGACAATATAAAATCTGTTGAAGCGTCGCAATACCATTGTTAGGTCTCCCCATGATTATAACGCACGTTGAAGCGTCAAGACGCGATTGTTGGGCCTCCCTTTTTTCAAGATAGAACTATTAGAAGCGTCGTGACACCATTGTGGGGTCTTCCTATTCACAAGATAACGCACGTGAAAGCGTCGTGATGCCATTTCTGGACCATTCTATCTACAAGATTACGCACGTTAGAGCGTCGAGACGCTATTGTTGGGTCTCCCTATTCACAAGATAACGCACGTTAGAGCGTCGAGACGCTATTGCTGGACCTCCCTATTTAAAAGATACCGCACGTTGGAGCGTCGAGACGCTATTGCTGGACCTCCCTATTCACAAGATAACGCACGTTAGAGCGTCGAGACGCTGTTGCTGGACCTCCCTATTTACAAGATTACGCACGTTAAAGCGTCGGGACGCTATTGTTGGGTCTCCCATGGTTTCGACAGACTGATGACAAGCACAGAAGAGGGAATCAACTCACCAGCCCGTGGAGCCACCGAGGTGTCACACGACACGGCGCTCCTGGCGGCCAGAAGAGCCACCGTACTCTGAGAAATCAAGGAGTGGTCCTCTTACCTGGAACAAGCAAATACAAGAGACCGTCAATGATAATGATAAAATCAGGAGAATATCTTTTGACAGCTCGCACTCAACAACTTGTGTTCTTACGCGGGCTTCTGTTAATTTCACAATCCTTACTTATATCAGGTATCAGCTTTTATACTGTGCAGAAAAAATGAAAATAAAATGAAATAAATGAATACATCCGGACAATGTTCGAATAGATCACAAACGTTATTTTTACATGTAATTTGATCCGAAGTTTTGGAATCTGAAATACTTTTACATTTATGGTCACAGACAGCAAAGTCCTGGTGTTGAAGTTCATTGGTTTCGAATAATTGAAATGGGGTGGTAAGATCGCCCCTGTGGTGCCCCGTCCAAACGATCCTATCTTTCATCCATCGCCTCAATTGGGGAACAATGATTTTGTATCAAGTTTCGATGTTATGGAAAAATTAAATCAGAATGATATCAATAATTAGATGAGCGTAGCGAAGATTCCATTTCACATACCGAAAAAAATGGGCTTGGTTTTTATGTTTGTTTTTTTGTTTGTGATTTTGTACGCGGCATACAGGTCGGGAAAGAATACTTATCGACTTGAAACTTTCTCTACATATTACTATCATACTAAAATAGGCTGGGATTGTTATTCAGAGGAATCGGTTTAAGGTTTTTCCGAAACATAATGGGAAAGTTTGAAAAATCCTCATAAGAATAACCCGGAGGAAAAAATTGAAAAACAAGAATTTTTCGAAAGCTCTCAAATTCTCACCGAATATGGACAATAGGCCTACTAATATACACGTTCTCAGAGTTTTTCGCAACAATCGAATGAGAATTAACACAGAAAACGCAATAAAAGTGTTCATTTTATTGAATATTCAAATCAATTGGATTTGCAAAGTGTATATGCGACAGGTTGCAGCACTATAAATATCAACAAGTTGCAGGTAAGGTTTTTGAACGTTTGAAGTAATCCAAGGTCCGTATGTGAATTGATCTGACGAAATATTTTGCATTCTAGATTTCCATACTTCTGAGCTCATCTCATAACGCGCATCCCGCGTTTTCCCAGTATATATATATATATATATATATATATATATATATATATATATATATATATATATATATATATATATATAAATATATATATATATATACATATATATATATGTATATATATATATATATATATATATATATATATATATATATATATATATATATATATATATATATATATATATATCTCCATCCATATATATACATATATATATATATATATATATATATATATATATATATATATATATATATATATATATATCCATCCATATATATACATATATATATATATATATATATATATATATATATATATATATATATATATATATATATATATATATATATATATATATATATATATATATATATATATATATATATATATATATATATATATATATATATATATATATATATATATATATATATATATATATATGAATATATAATATATCTGAGGAACAGTTCACATGTTATGGAATACGTTATTGTTGGATATAGAATAAGATACAGTGATATCAATGAAGAAAAACCGTTGATAACGAAATGAATAATTCATTATTGGCTATATATCGTGATCATTAGAAGCTTCATCAATTAGACAAGTCTTCTATTGAGATATAAAACGACGTCTTGTAGCGTCTAGTCTAGTTTGTTGACCCATCGGGCTCCAGCAAGGGATGGGCTATTACTGTAGATGGATAAATTATGGGTTTGAGAATTACTGGTCCTTTCCTCACTCTATCACCATGGTAACTTGTGAGGCAATGGCTTGTATCAATTGCGCTAATCACCAGTGGAATGGATAAGTTATATCGAGACCGTGTATTCGTATATTCATTCACATTGGTTTTAACGACGCGTACTGTATTGATGGATAAGATCTATTGGCGTCGGTGAATTATGACTTGGATGATGGGATGATGAGAGGAAGGGTTATTTCAATAGTTGTTTTTGGATAGTGGGAAGGAGTCGGTCGTGGCCTGTTGTCAAGGAACCATCCCAGTATCGACCTGACGACAGAGGGAAACCACGAAAAACTTCTGTCAGGAGGGTCGACCATGGAGGGAATCAAACTCCGTTCTCCTGAGTGACGGCACCGGCAGAGTAGCTGAGTGGTTAGCTCACTTGCTTCTTTTGACACGGGAGGTGAAGGGATATATCGGACCCGGTTCGATCCCCACCACCGTCCATCTTTACAGGGGTTTTTCGTGGTTTCCCTCTGTAGTCTAGGCCAATGCCGGGATGGTTCCCACAATATAGGCCACGACCGCTTCCTTCCCACTATCCTTCCCATTACCCATAAAACCTTTATCCCATCATCTCATTAATCATTCATCCGACGCCAATAGATCTTAGTAATCATTACAGTGCGTCGTTAAAACCCAATATAATGATAATTGAGTGACGGTTCAGTGAGCTAGCCACTGGTCCATCCCTGTCTGAGCAATCCTTCTTGTCTACGCAGGAGGTTTGTATAGGTTTGTGCACCTTATTCATAAAAGTAGTTGAAACAAATTACATCCCACCAACTCGTGTTTTCGATGTTTCATTAGGATAATACTGTATCAAATGTTTCCAACGATTTTAACAATATGATTATCCAACATTGATAATGAAATTGAAAATAGATATGGAGGAAATATCACTCCATTCTAGAGTATTGAAATATAAATGGACTCATAAACCTAATCCGTTACGAATGAAAAAACAAGATGATGTGTGGTTGAATTTATTCATCACTTTTTGATGACGATGTGCAGTATTTTGTAGAGTTTATAATCCGCGAACACATCCACCCAACACACGTTAAACATACATTTTAACGGTTGTGTGGATTTAAATAATTGATCATAAAACGAGCACACAGAGCTATTCCACGGAACAATTGTTATTGCATGTAAACAAAATAAAGTAAAGAGTATCTATGGTGAAACACATGTGATATCTAGTTTTATTCGGAAGGTACAGAGATGATTCACGTTGGGAGAGTCCTATCGCAATCCGAACCAGACAGAGAACAAATGAAGCGTGAATTTCAAATTCCAAAGACAATTATTTTGGACTGTTTTCTGTTTTCAGTCCATGCAATTAGTTGGTCCATTGTTTGTACGGACCGAGATAACATTCGAGCTCTTTCTGTGCTCGTTAAGAGGGCACGGGAGTACAGATTCAACGAAGAAATAACTCGTATTAGAGCTCACTCGGTGCTCGTTAAGAGGGCACGGGAGTAGAGATTCAACGAAGAAATAACTCGTATTAGAGCTCACTCGGTGCTCGTTAAGAGGGCACGGGAGGAGAGATTCAACGAAGAAATAACTCGTACTAGAGCTCACTCGGTGCTCGTTAAGAGGGCACGGGAGTAGAGATTCAACGAAGAAATAACTCGTATTAGAGCTCACTCGGTGCTCGTTAAGAGGGCACGGGAGTAGAGATTCAACGAAGAAATAACTCGTATTAGAGCTCACTCTGTGCTCGTTAAGAGGGCACGGGAGTAGAGATTCAACGAAGAAATAACTCGTATTAGAGCTCACTCGGTGCTCGTTAAGAGGGCACGGGAGTAGAGATTCAACGAAGAAATAACTCGTATTAGAGCTCACTCGGTGCTCGTTAAGAGGGCACGGGAGTAGAGATTCAACGAAGAAATAACTCGTATTAGAGCTCACTCGGTGCTCGTTAAGAGGGCACGGGAGTAGAGATTCAACGAAGAAATAACTCGTATTAGAGCTCACTCTGTGCTCGTTAAGAGGGCACGGGAGTAGAGATTCAACGAAGAGATAACTCGTATTAGAGCTCACTCGGTGCTTGTTAAGAGGGCACGGGAGTAGAGATTCAACGAAGAAATAACTCGTATTAGAGCTCACTCGGTGCTCGTTAAGAGGGCACGGGAGTAGAGATTCAACGAAGAAATAACTCGTATTAGAGCTCACTCGGTGCTCGTTAAGAGGGCACGGGAGTAGAGATTCAACGAAGAAATAACTCGTATTAGAGCTCACTCGGTGCTCGTTAAGAGGGCACGGGAGTAGAGATTCAACGAAGAAATAACTCGTATTAGAGCTCACTCGGTGCTCGTTAAGAGGGCACGGGAGTAGAGATTCAACGAAGAAATAACTCGTATTAGAGCTCACTCGGTGCTCGTTAAGAGGGCACGGGAGTAGAGATTCAACGAAGAGATAACTCGTATTAGAGCTCACTCGGTGCTTGTTAAGAGGGCACGGGAGTAGAGATTCAACGAAGAAATAACTCGTATTAGAGCTCACTCGGTGCTCGTTAAGAGGGCACGGGAGTAGAGATTCAACGAAGAAATAACTCGTATTAGAGCTCACTCGGTGCTCGTTAAGAGGGCACGGGAGTAGAGATTCAACGAAGAAATAACTCGTATTAGAGCTCACTCGGTGCTCGTTAAGAGGGCACGGGAGGAGAGATTCAACGAAGAAATAACTCGTATTAGAGCTCACTCGGTGCTCGTTAAGAGGGCACGGGAGGAGAGATTCAACAAAGAAATAACTCGTATTAGAGCTCACTCGGTGCTCGTTAAGAGGGCACGGGAGTAGAGATTCAACGAAGAAATAACTCGTATTAGAGCTCACTCGGTGCTCGTTAAGAGGGCACGGGAGGAGAGATTCAACAAAGAAATAACTCGTATTAGAGCTCACTCGGTGCTCGTTAAGAGGGCACGGGAGGAGAGATTCAACGAAGAAATAACTCGTATTAGAGCTCACTCGGTGCTCGTTAAGAGGGCACGGGAGTAGAGATTCAACGAAGAAATAACTCGTATTAGAGCTCACTCGGTGCTCGTTAAGAAGGCACGGGAGTAGAGATTCAACGAAGAAATAACTCGTATTAGAGCTCACTCGGTGCTCGTTAAGAGGGCACGGGAGTAAAGATTCAACGAAGAAATAACTCGTATTAGAGCTCACTCGGTGCTCGTTAAGAGGGCACGGGAGTAGAGATTCAACGAAGAAATAACTCGTATTAGAGCTCACTCTGTGCTCGTTAAGAGGACACGGGAGTAGAGATTCAGTTCCTTGCATGGTGACAACTTCTAACGAAACGGTATGAGATGCGGACATTCTGATACAACAGAAATACTGATATTTCTGATACCTTCAAGATAGTTCAGAGAGAGCAGTTTATTGAAAACTGCCGCCAAAACGGTTGCCACACGGCCACAGTATAACAAAATTTGTAAAAAAATGTACTAAAATAAGAGAATCGAATGTGAAAAAATATATAATAGAGACATTATTTTGAAAAACTTTTTCGTATTACAAAAATTGAGTATCAAGAGTATTATGAAAAACATATATTTGAGAAAAAAAAAATAATGGAATGCTAATAGAGGTGAGTTGATGGAACAAAAGAACAGACGCGAATAGAAATTATAACACTAAAGTGAGAATATACAAAATTGAATGTGATGTTGGCCGTATAAATGATTCCAGGATATGGCAATTGATCCTCAATTGTTGAACTGTTCAACTCATATCGCACAATTGTCAAGCATATAATTGTCGAGCATTTAATTGTCGAGCATATAATTGTCAAGCATATTATTGTCAAGCATATAATTGTCAAGCATATAATTGTCGAGCATATAATTGTCGAGCATATAATTGTCGAGCATATAATTGACGAGCATATAATTGTCGAGCATATAATTGTCAAGCATATAATTGTCGAGCATATAATTGTCGAGCATATAATTGTCGAGCATATAATTGTCGAGCATATAATTGTCGAGCATATAATTGCCAAGCATATAATTGTCGAGCATATAATTTTCGAGCATATAACTGTCAAGCATATAATTGTCAAGCATATAATTGTCGAGCATATAATTGCCAAGCATATAATTGTCAAGCATATTATTGTCAAGCATATAATTGTCAAGCATATAATTGTCACGCATATAATTGTCTAGCATATAATTGTCGAGCATATAATTGCCAAGCATATAATTGTCAAGCATATACAGTTCGGAAACACATTCTCTCAGTTGAACACACTTAAGAGGCCGCAGGCGCGCTACACGCGCTCGTTGTTTGCTCGCTTCGGACTCGAGTTTAACATGCATCGTGTACTAGGCGCAGCCCATAGACTAGCCCGCCGAACTCATATTCTCGTAAACGCCGTTAATTCCCTTACTCACACTTTTGATATATTTCACAGTCCATATTATTTTTCGGTATTCAAAAATATATATCTAGGTTTCCGTAAACTAGAAATTTTTTTCATTTTCCATTTGAAGAATTTGAAAAATTACAAATTTGTTGTTCAAAATTCTGTAAATGCGATAACCTCCCTCTTTCAATTATCAGCAGAATGCAAAAACAATCATATTGATATCTCAAAAATTACGGCCGTGAGAGTTTGCGGCGTGAAATACGAGCGCCTGCGGCCTCTTAATTGACAATTAGAAGACATGAGTTATAACTCATACCAATAACTTGAAGCTATTAAAAATGGCTGTTTCCTTCCATCAGTATTTAGATACATCATATCATTCGGAAGTTATAATTAACGAACTGATATTCTGTTAAATCGACTCCCAAAGAACTCTTTGAGAGTTCACAGAGTCGATTATCTAGCTGTATAATACCTGTATGAATGTGAGCAGAGTTTCCCAAAATATTAGTTTTTCAGTTATAACTTCTGAACTGTATGAGATATTGCAATCTTAATACAACAGAAGCACTGATATTTGCAATGTCTTCGAAATGATGGCAGATACAATTATTAGATGAGCGTAGCGAAGTCTCCATCCCACTCTTATAGGGGTTTGTCTGTGTTTTTTTTGTGTGTTTTTTTGTAAGCACTCCACAGGTCGCAAGGGTCGACTGATCGACATGAAACTTTTTTTTTTTACACGCAAACTCATCCAAATTAGAACTGTGAAGTTTTTGAAATGAATCGGTTCGACCGATTTTGAGAAATATCATCTCAAAGTTTCTAAAAACCTCATAAGATTTGACTGGGCGGAAAATGTTGAAAGATAAAATCTCTCCAAATGGGATGAAATTCTCTCTAAATGTGTATACATAGATTTCACACATTGTCACGATTTTGTACGTAATTCTAATCAGCCGTTTTGCAGAAAAAAACCCTGATAATATTCATCAAATATATCATGAAAATTGTGGCAGAATTAAGTTGTCGAGATTCACTGCTTTCTAGATTCAAGAGTTGACCAACAATGAAGTATTTTGTATTTGCGTCAAGGTGTGTAGAATACCAGAGTCAATGAAGTGGCGAGAGAAGAACTACTTTAACGACTTTTATATCTTATTTAGATATCAAGGTGTGTAGAATACCAGAGTCGATGAAGTAGCAAGGGTAGAACTACTTCAAGGACTTTTATACCTTATTCGGATATCTCGCTCATCTTACAACGCATATTTCGCGTTTGACTAGTACTTTTTTGATTCCAAAATTTTCATTGGTATACATTCATCCATTTTGGGTTCATAATGACGCACTGTACTGATGACTAAGATAAATTGGCGTCGGTGATTGATATATGAGATGATGGGATGATGAGAAGAGAGGTTTTTATCAGGTGTTTTTGAATGGTGGAAAGGAGTCGGTCGTGACTCTTTGTTAAGGAACCATCCCAGTATTAACCTGAACGACAAAAGGGAACCACGAAAAACCCCTGCCAGGATGGTCGACCATGGCGGGAATCGAACCCCGGTCTCCTGAATGACGGTTCGGTGTAATAATCACTCCTCTCAGTATTGGTATAAGTACAGCTAAACAATGAACTCCCATTCGCTCTTAAGTATTGCACTGATCACGGTTTGGTCCAGCGTAGATGCAGGGGGGGGGGGAGGAGGTAGGGGGGGGGGCACGTCCTTGGCGCGTCATTAATTCATTAGCACTTGAGCTGTGCTCATCTATAATTGAGAAGGCCGAGCACCGCGATCGACGTAGGCCGGACGATATCTGGATGATAAATAATGCAGTCGGTTTGACCGTCTAGGCCCGGTGACAAGAAACACAAGGATTGCTATAAAAAGGGACCAGGCGGCAGGATCGATACGGGAAGGCGAACACCGGGGGGGGGGGGGGGGGGGTAATCATCTTCATAAGAGTTTCGGGTGCGGTCCCGTATTACGGCTGACACGACTGCCTTACACTGGCACTAAGTAGGCCTGCAGGCTAATTGCCCATTCGTTAGAATACTCTTATTAGCAGCAGTTAGGGGAGGGGTTTATTATGTCCGAGCAAATGTGAAACTATGTTATTAGAAGTTATGGGACTTGGTTTTTGGTCTCCCCTCACTACAATGTGAGGAAGAAATACACCACACACACACACACACATATATATATATATATATATATATATATATATATATATATATATATATATATATATATATATATATATATATATATATATATATATATATATATATGAATATATATATGTATATATATATATATATGTATATATATATATATATATATATATATATATATATATATATATATATATATATATATATATATATATATATATATATATATATATATATGTATATATATATATATATAAATATATATATATATATATATATATTTATATATATATATATATATATATATATATATATATATATATATATATATATATATATACATATATATATATATTTATATATATATATATATATATATATATATATATATACATATATATATATATATATATATATATATATATATATATATATATATATATATATATATATATATATATATATATATATATATGTATATATATATATATATATTCATATATATATATATATATATATATATATATATATATATATATATATATATATATTCATATATATATATATATATATATATATATATATTCATATATATATATATATATATATATATATATATATATATATATATATATATACATATATATATATATATATATATATATATATATATATATATATATATATATATATATATATATATATATATATATATATATATATATATATATATATATATATATATATATATATATCATATGTATATATAGAACTTTGTCGTCTCTATGGCAATACAGCAGACAAAGATGATATAATTATATTCACGAGAGAAGAAGGCCGTCTAAGGATAGAATATATACGTTACGTCTGTGAAGCCACGTGATCGATTCAGATTCAGATCAAGACTTTTCAGAACGAGTTTTACGAAAACAAACAGAACTACATCTTCCTAAACGTATTAGATTATTCAAGTCGTAGTGAAATCAAATAATTACCGATTCATTTGAAATAATTGTGTTCGTAGAATATACCCGCTTCTTCCTTGAATGCAAGTATAAATGTTGCAAACAGTGTGTCACTAGCAGAGCGGTAACGCGCTCGCTCCATGTCACCGGGATGTGATCGTACAGATCGAGCCTCGGTTCAATACCCGCCTACGCTCATTTGAAGTTTTTCCGTAGTTTCTCTCTGTAGTCTAGGTTGATCCCGGGATGGTACCTATATTACAAGCCACGACCGCTTCCTTCCCATCACCCGAGAACTCTCCATCTCTCCATCTCACTCACTCGGAGCCGGTTGATCCTGGTTGTGATTACAGTCGTTAAACACAAAAGAAAAAGATAAAATCAATGTGTTACTTTCATCATATAATACAGCTAGTTGGACGGTAAAAAACGTGTGGAAATAATAGGAAAAAAAGTTAATACACTTTTCTGTATGAAAATGTTTGTCTCATGTTCAATATAAATGACGTCGTACTTCTTCTTGTTCGTGCATTTCTTTTCAACCCGAGTTCTTTTATTGGACGTATTTTGAAAAGAGTTTCAAAGATAACTAAACAATGCACCATTTTATGTCAGCTCTCCAAACAGCTAGAACAACATTTCACTTTTGTTATATATTAAAGTAGGAAAATACTATTTGGAGCGAACTCTATGATACATGATAACAATAAATCCATAAGAAGTGGGTTCCATGCCAATTGCGCATTACATAAAGTTGAGGCGTGTGAATCTTGCGTGATTTCTTTTCACTCATAGTGGGTCTAACAACGTACTTTACTGATGACTAAGATCTATTGGCGTCGGTGGATGATATATGAGATGATGTGATGACGAGTTGAAACTTGAAAGGCCATTTCATATATATATATATATATATATATATATATATATATATATATATATATATATATATATATATATATATATATATATATATATATATATATATACATATATATATATATATATATATATATATATATATATATATATATATATATATATGTATATATATATATATATATATATATATATATATATATATATATATATATATATATATATATATATATATATCTATATTGGGTTTTAACGACGCATTGTACTTATAGCTACGATCTATTGGCGTCGGTGGATGATGAATGAGATGATGGGATAATGAGATGAAAGGTTATTTGGATGGTGGGAAGGAGTCGGTCGTGCCATTTTATTTGGTGTTTTAGAATATAGTGGGAAGGATGCGGTCGTGGTCTGTTGTTAAGGAACCATCCCAGTATCGACCTGAACGACAGAGGGAAACCCTGTCAGGATGGTCGACCACGGCGGGAATCGAACCCCGGTCTCCTGAATGACGGTCCAGTGTATCAACCACTCGGCCACACGCCTCAGTGTCTTGCATGTTGCTATGCACGGCCACACATGTGTCTTCTGACTTGAAGCTCGACTCAAGGTCGGATCAGATCAAACAGCCTCTCAACTTCAATCTTCACAATGGACCAAACATTCGCGAATATATGCAAGCGACGTTGCCAGACTTGCAGCGGTGCAACATCTGCCATTGCAGTATGCAATCCATTACATTGCGAGATCGTGAAACTGTGATAGGAGCTAAAAACTTGGCCGAAGAATTTATTATGAGCTAAAGGTGGCTGTGGTTTTCAGTTGAGAGCAATGCAGCTTGTAGCCACGAGAGATGACGGCTGTCTACCAATCACATGAACGTAAAAACTCCAGTTATCCGCACCTAATTTGACAATTTAACGTTTTTGAAAGATCTATTCGTTTCTATTGTTGTAAACCTAGTCTTGAAAAATCCTAATAACCCCACATTATGACAGTTTTAAGAATATGACAGTGATACTTGTTTTGGTTCTGTTGGTAGACGACCCTCTCCTCTGGTGGATACAAGTATATGTACTTGCAGTCACAGCAGATCAAGGTCATCTCAACTAATTAATTGATGAAGAGACGGTAATTGTAGATACACACTCACTGCAGCTGTGAACATTCGACGCTTTTCAAAGATGTAGGCGTGTTTCTATTTGTGAATCTTGTTCTGAACAATCATTGGCCTCGGAACAACAGAGCTATGCTCATATAACGGGGAAACGGTTGGATGTTTATGATGAATAAACAAAAACATATAACTGACACGATTATATGTTGTCTTATTCTAACATTAATGACTGTTTGTGTTCACAGCTTGGCGCGTATTTCAATATTCCTATGTTTATGTATATTTTGATGTACGCATGAGCGTAATTGTGACCACAATTTGGGTGAAATGAGAATGTATAATTATTATTGTTATCAAATCAGTTTCGGACTTTCTGTCATGAACGTAAAATGCGTCCAACCAGCGTAGATAAAAGTATGATACGGATTTTCTCATTCCACATATCTGTTATTTGTTTTACTTTATTGGACCAGAACTAGGACTAGAATTAGGACTATGACTGAGACTAAGACTAGGATTGGGACTAGAACTGGGACTACGACTAGAATCAGGACTAAGACTTGGACGAGGTCTAGGATTAGGACTAGAATTAGGACTATGACTGGGACTAAGACCAGGATTGGGACTAGAACTGGGACTACGACTAGAATCAGGACTAAGACTTGGACGAGGTCTAGGATTAGGACTAGAATTAGGACTATGACTGGGACTAGGACTAGGATTGGGACTAGAACTGGGACTACGACTAGAATCTGGACTAATACTTGGACTAGGTCTAGGATTACGACTAGAATTAGGACCACGACTAAGACTGTTTATTCACTGTTCATTTCCAGACCTGTTCCAGTTTCTAGTTATGTTATTATTATTTTTTTTAAAACTTTAATTAGACATTTTATTTTGTAATCGCGTTTGTTGGGAGATTTATTATGTTTATGCCACAGACAAGCCAAATAGTCTGTGTGGGCTCTTATGTATAAGAAAACATGTAGCCCATCATCCATAAAAGTGTTGACGAAAAAACAACAACAACAACCACATCATTAATGTATGAAGTTGTATAGGGCTCATAGTCAAAAAGAAGTGTATTTAATATTATAAGCATTTTTATTGTGTCATGCCAAAGCGTGGATGAAACGAGTATCAAAAACAATGCCAAAAAATACCCATTAAAATCTATATACTATTTGATATCAAATTGGTGACAAGTAAAGAAGGGGGAGGAGGGGGGAGATTTCCGGGCCTATGGGTGAGAAATGTCTTGACACGGCCGGCCCTTTATATGAAAATCTTGGAAGACAAGGTTTTTAGTTTTATTCAACATGACTATCGAAGAGATGTGAATGTGATTATGTTGCATCGGAATTTTTAGATCAGCGATAGCAAAGACCTCCATCCTACTCTTATGGAGCTTTGTCCGTGTGTGTTTTGTTTTGTTTTTAGTTTGTACCCATCTGCACAGGTCGCACAGCTTGACTGATTGACTTGCAACTTTCTCTGTACGCAACTCAGAACTGTATGGTTTTCGGGTTGAGTCGGTTGGATCGTTTCATCATCTTGAAATATCATCTTGAAGTTTTTAAAAAATTCATAAGATTTAGCTGAGCAGAGAAATTGAAAAAATGAAATCTCTCTGAATTTTGTTTTCCGTTGGATGTGAACACAATAATGAAATACATCATTACAATTCTGTATGCAATTTGAACCAACCCTTCAGGAGAGAATAATTCAATGAATGCCTTTTTATCCAACAAATAGATAGAAATAATAGATTTCGAGATTCACTGCTTTGTAGATTCGATATTTGACGAATGAAGTATATTTTCCAAGAGTCAAGGTGTGTAGAGTTTTTGATTTTAGACCTACTTCACATATAATTATCTCGCTCATCTTACAAAGCATATATGCTGCGTTTACCTAGTAGCTTTATTTCATATGATTACCGTACAAAAATTATCACAAAAACCCCCTGACATTTCGCTAAATCTCCCATACACTCTTTCAAGTTTGTTTGACAAAATGTTCAACTGATTCGCTAAAGGCTATACCCGCTGATCGACCATGTCGACTGAGGAAACCCCTCGGCTACCATCGCACTCGTACTTAACACGTAACCTAAACCTTTTTCGACGGAGCACTGCAACCAAATCTCAAGTCGGCCACATTTTTGTATGAAGTGTATAATCCTCTGTTGGACTTGATCATTTGAATCTGTTCGAAGTGGTCTGGAGAGTGAATTGAATGCCACGGCGGGGATGACAAGGTCTCGGCATACCCCAGAGTGCCAAGTGAGTCGAGTCTTCTGATTGGTCAGCCTAGTTGACATATGAGGTCAAGGTCGTGTCACTCTGGTCGGCCGATTGCTCTAGTGGTACCAACTGTCATGGCTGTGGGGAACCATAGCCCAACGTAAGAATACCATTAGACTATGGTGGGGAAGAGACTCGGGGTTCAGCAAAAACAGCCAGCTCAGACAAGAGTGGGCTTTTGAAAAATGCGTACTTCGTTGAGTAGTCGGGGACTCTAAGGAACATTTGGAATTAGTAAATTAAAAAATTAATTGATTTGACAATTTCTAATAACTAGGCAAACGCGTTATGTGTTGCCGCGTTGATGGATGAGCTGGAACATATCAACTTATCTTTGGATTGGTTATTATATATATATATACACCTTGAGATCCAAACCATTACATCACTACCATCTTATTCTCCATTATTAATTTCTATGATAATAAAGAAGGCTTTGTTTCAATTGTTCACAGTTGAGAGGTGACACCCGTGGCTTGGATTCAATTGGTATCTTAATAGCTTTGAGTGATTTAAGAAATTACATTATATATTCTTTTACATCAAAACGGCAGATCCGATTTGAGTGAAAGTTCGGAATAATGTGTATCATCATTATATTGAAATGCCCTGAGAATTTCAAATGTGTCGGATGAAAATTATTTCACGAATATTTTCGTCTGGGTTATTCTAATGGGAGTTTTGAAAACTTTAAAATGAGTTGTCTCAGAAGTGGTTCAACCGATTGCGCCTCGAAACTATACAGTATCGAATTAGATGATGGCACTTGTTTATGCCAAGCTTCAACTGATTTTAAATCTTCGTTTAACCTGTGGAGCGCGAAAAAAAAAACAGTCACTTTTTTTTCGGGTATGGCGAAATTGAATCTTCGAATTAAGCGAAGACTCAATTTAAATTGCTCATCCAATAATTGGGTTTGATTAGGTTAGTATAGGACAGGTTGGGTTAGGTTGGGTTAGGTCAAGTTAGGACACGGTAGGTTGGATTAGATATATAATTGGGTTAGGTTAGGTTAGTATAGGATAGGTTGGGTTAGGTTGGGTTAGGTTAGGTTAGGTTAGAAAAGGTTCGGTCAAGTACAAGGTCTTTCAAGTGTTGAAAGCGGGTTTTCCGGGTGGATATAGACTCTCCTAAAAATCAGTTTCAATTTATTGGGCTCGGAATTCCCAATGGCCAACCTTATTCGAGAATTGTGGGCTCGACGCTGACTGCACACATACAATGAAACCGATCGAATGGGAATAATGATACCGCGGTGATTAAGTGCAGGCATAAAACGCAATTACGCTCCCCCTCCCCCTCCCCTCCCCCTCCCCCCTCCCCCCTAGCAGAGGTATATTATTAACTCGCGGCAGATCGAGTCATTTCACGCAAATAGATACTAATAATCGAGACTTGTTTGTCATTAATTATACATTTTACAAGCATAATCATGCTGGTGATGATAAAGTACGAGCAGCCTGACCGTTACCATGGCAATCTGTTATTATTACCAGTCGCTAGTTGACTACGCGTACAATCACTACTAGCTGTATTGGATTCACCCCCCCATGGAAATAGAGAAAATTATCGTTTGGGTTTGAAATATGGTTTGCCATTAATATAATATATTCAAGCGGAACATCTAGTTGGATGAGCGATAGCGCAGACTCCATCGTACTCTTAAGGCCCGTTTTCATGGCTCGCGGCAGGCGGCAGGCGGCAGGCGTTTTTTCTCCTGGCCAATCAGAATGGATGAAATTTCTACCACTTGCACTTGTTGCACTCTGCCGTGAGACATGGAATGAATTCAACTTAAAAAAAAACGCCGCGGTTAAATACCCTCACTCATACAAGTGGTCATACAAGTGGTAGGGTTATGTCGGAATATTACTTCCAAAACAGTACTTTTCAGATATACACCATGATGGTTCTTGCGTGCCACATAATACGATACTAAAAATCACTTGACCGCCTGAATTGAACAAGAATTACATATTTCAATAAATTAGACAAATCTCGAAGTGAGTGCGAAGAAACGCGGATATGTGAACAGGGCAGGCGTTTTTTTAACCGCCTGCCGCCTGCCGCGAGCCATGAAAACGGCCCTTTATGGAGCTGTGTTTGTTTGTTTGTTTGTTTGTCTGTGTGATTGTTTGTTTGTAAGCACTGCACAGGTGGCACGGTTTGACTGATCAACTTGGAACTTCTTCATACGCAAACTCATCCAACTTAGAACTGTTGTATAGTTTTTGGGTCATATCAGTTGGACCATTTCTGAGAAATATCATCTCGAAGTTTCTGAGAACTCTATAAGATCAGGCTGGAGAGGAAAATTTGAGAAATAGAATCTCTTCAAAGAGAAGAAAAGAATCTCTGGATGCTTTAAAACATCATCAACACTTTATGTGCAATTCGAACCAACCGCTTTGAAGAAGATAATCTAATGAACGGTTTCTATTTTTTTTAAATTCAAAATTTTTTTATCCGTGTTCTCACAAAGATTCCAGTACAATTTCGTAGACCCGCAAAGTCACAAAAAGTTGACTTGTCTGCGGGTCTACTCACATTTTATACATAAGAAAAACAAATTACAAATAAGTATATCAAGTCTGAACACTTCAAATAGATGGAAATAATTGCAGAATTATGTTGCCAAGATTCATTGTTTTCTAGATACGATATTTGCCCAACAATGGAGTATATTTTATACGCGTCAAGGTGTGTCCAGTTGTCGATCAAACCAGAGTCGATGAAGTAGCAAAGGTAGATCTACTTTAAACGACTCAGATCAGGCCTATATATCGCTCGTCTCACAACGCCTTAGCTGCGTTTGACTAGCTAGTGGTAGAAGAGTCGAGAACTCAATTGGTGATAGTAAAAGTGATGATTGATGGGAACATAAATGAGAATTGGATTCAGAGTTATGTAAGTTGAATGGAAAGAGTCAATGTGAGATAATTATGTATGAAGAAACGCGAAATCAATTGAACATTTTCAATATTCGATTATGATTGAACCCAACAAGTCCCGCATTTTAATTTAAATCCAAGAGGGTTCATATGAACCGGTTACACAATATTATTGTGTGTGGTGAAATACACAAGAATCATGAATCTAAATGACCATTTATGAATGAATACCAGTGGAATGTTGTTTCACGGCGCGTCAAACCATTCATGAATTATCTAGAATATGATGATACTTTCATTATCTTGAAAGTATATTATTATGATATTATTCACCAACAATTGACGACTAGTGATTGACCCGCCCACAAAAGTCACAAAACAAAACATCCAATCAAATGGGCTGTTTATTATGTGGGAAAATTGACATTGCCTATATCAGAGTATCTCTAAATGCCCACATGAAGTATAGATCTAGGTGGCCTGCCGATTAGCCACGCCTATCACTAGTGGTCAATTGACATTGCCTATCAGAGTATCTCTAAATGCCCACATGAAGTATAGATCTAGGGGGGCTGCCGATAAGCCACGCCTATCACTAGTGGTCAATTGTCATTGCCTATCAGAGTATCTCTAGATGCCCACATGAAGTATAGATCAAGGTGGCCTGCCGATAAGCCACGCCTATCACTAGTGGTCAATTGACATTGCCTATCAGAGTATCTGTAAATGTCCACATGAAGTATAGATCAAGGTGGCCTGCCGATAAGCCACGCCTATCACTAGTGGTCAATTGACATTGCCTATCAGAGTATCTCTAGATGCCCACATGAAGTATAGATCAAGGTGGCCTGCCGATAAGCCACGCCTATCACTAGTGGTCAATTGACATTGCCTATCAGAGTATCTGTAAATGTCCACATGAAGTATAGATCAAGGTGGCCTGCCGATAAGCCACGCCTCTCACTAGTGGTCAATTGACATTGCCTATCAGAGTATCTCTAGATGCCCACATGAAGTATAGATCAAGGTGGCCTGCCGATAAGCCACGCCTATCACTAGTGGTCAATTGACATTGCCTATCAGAGTATCTCTAAATGCCCACATGAAGTATAGATCAAGGTGGCCTGCCGATAAGCCACGCCTATCACTAGTGGTCAATTGACATTGCCTATCAGAGTACCTCTGAATGCCCACATGAAGTATAGATCAAGGTGGCCTGTCGATAAGCCACGCCTATCACTAGTGGTCAATTGACATTGCCTATCAGAGTACCTCTGAATGCCCACATGAAGTATAGATCAAGGTGGCCTGTCGATAAGCCACGCCTATAACTAGTGGTCAATTGGCATTGCCTATCAGAGTACCTCTGAATGCCCACATGAAGTATAGATCAGGTGGCCTACCGATAAGCCACGCCTATCACTAGTGGTCAATTGACATTGCCTATCAGAGTACCTCTGAATGCCCACATGAAGTATAGATCAAGGTGGCCTGCCGATAAGCCACGCCTATCACTAGTGGTCAATTGGCATTGCCTATCAGAGTGTCTCTAGATGCCCACATGAAGTATAGATCAAGGTGGCCTTCCGATAAGCCACGCCTATCACTAGTGGTCAATTGACATTGCCTATCAGAGTATCTCTAAATGCCCACATGAAGTATATATCAAGGTGGTCTGCCGATAAGCCACGCCTATCACTAGTGGTCAATTGACATTGCCTCTCAGAGTATCTGTAAATGTCCACATGAAGTATAGATCAAGGTGGCCTGCCGATAAGCCACGCCTCTCACTAGTGGTCAATTGACATTGCCTATCAGAGTATCTCTAAATGCCCACATGAAGTATAGATCAAGGTGGCCTGCCGATAAGCCACGCCTATCACTAGTGGTCAATTGGCATTGCCTATCAGAGTATCTCTAAATGCCCACATGAAGTATAGATCAAGGTGGCCTGGCGATAAGCCACGCCTATCACTAGTGGTCAATTGGCATTGCCTATCAGAGTATCTCTAGATGCCCACATGAAGTATAGATCAAGGTGGCCTGCCGATAAGCCACGCCTATCACTAGTGGTCAATCGACATTGCCTATCAGAGTATCTCTAAATGCCCACATGAAGTATAGATCAGGTGGCCTACCGATAAGCCACGCCCATCACTAGTGGTCAATTTAGTAAATATTATTCTGCATCAAGATTCGATGTCGATAAGGAAAAAAGGTTTTCATTTTCAGGAGTATTTTATCAGTGATTTGATGATTTTATCGAAAAGCTATTTCACCTAGGGATATTCGCCAAGCACATACTTCACGCAATTCATTTTCAATAGAGACATTTTCCCGTAAAAACCTCGCTACAAGTTTCTATTAGTTCCATTAAAAAACAGAAGGTCGATCATTTAATTTCCACAGCCATGAAGTCAATAACGCGTTATTCAGTTGACGCCACAGTCGCGGGGTTTAGGGTTAATCGCCGCCATTCGGCTATTAAATCACCTTGGGAATAATTCCAACCGACCATACAGGAGGCCGTGGTGTTTAGTATACCATAGACCTACAGGAGGCCGTGGTGTTTAGTATACCATAGACCTACAGGAGGCCGTGGTGTTTAGTAGGCCTATACCATAGACCTACACAAGCACCAGTTTTTGGAGCCTGGTATTGAATGGAGTGTCAACTGGTGTTTTATAAATGTCAGACAAATGATATTCAAGAATGAATCTATACTTGAACAAGTAAATAACTGGTTCATTACATCTCGCACATCATTCACCGACGCCAATAGATCTTGGTCATCAGTACTGCGCGTCGTTAAACTCAGTATGAACAGATAATCCATGTTTCCATAGCAATACTGTGTATTTTTGATAACATCTGTCCCCACTTGATCCGTGATGAATTCAAGTCCCCGAGTTGAACTCTTGACGCAGTTCCTACAATCAGTCGACGTCGTGATGATTATCTTCATTATCAGAAAGCTGACGACTTGCTCGCGAGTTTCAAGTGCATCGTTTGCTCGCTAGGGGCGCTACAGGGTGTTCACAGGGTGTCAAGGAATCTGGTACCTCCCATCATTCCGCTTATCATCACTTCATACTTTCACAATCACTCACTTGTTCGTACCCCCGTATAGCCCGGCTGTTGTTAGGGTCACTTGTTCGTACCCCCGTATAGCCCAGCTATTGTTAGGGTCTCTTGTTCGTACCCCCTTATAACCCAGCTGTTGTTAGGGTCACTTGTTCGTACCCCCGTATAGCCCAGCTGTTGATAGGGTCACTTATTCGTACCCCCGTATAGCCCAGCTGTTGATAGGGTCACTTATTCGTACCCCCGTATAGCCCAGCTGTTGATAGGGTCACTTATTCGTACCCCCGTATAGCCCAGCTGTTGATAGGTTCACTTATTCGTACCCCCGTATAGCCCAGCTGTTGATAGGGTCACTTATTCGTACCCCCGTATAACCCAGCTATTGATAGGGTCACTTAATCGTACCCCCGTATAACCCAGCTGTTGATAGGGTCACTTATTCGTACCCCCGTATAACCCAGCTGTTGATAGGGTCACTTATTCGTACCCCCGTATAACCCAGCTGTTGATAGGGTCACTTATTCGTACCCCCATATAGCCCAGCTATTGATAGGGTCACTTATTCGTACCCCCGTATAACCCAGCTGTTGATAGGTTCACTTGTTCGTACCCCCGTATAGCCCAGCTGTTGATAGGGTCACTTATTCGTACCCCCGTATAACCCAGCTATTGATGAGGTCACTTATTCGTACCCCCGTATAACCCAGCTGTTGATAGAGTCACTTATTCGTACCCCCGTATAGCCCAGCTTTTGATAGGGTCACTTGTTCGTACCCCCGTATAACCCAGCTGTTGATAGGGTCACTTATTCGTACCCCCGTATAGCCCAGCTGTTGATAGGGTCACTTGTTCGTACCCCCGTATAACCCAGCTGTTGATAGGGTCACTTATTCGTACCCCCATATAACCCAGCTGTTGATAGGGTCACAATCGTACCCCCGTATAACCCAGCTGTTTATAGGGTCACTTATTCGTACCCCCGTATAACCCAGCTGTTGATAGGGTCACTTATTCGTACCCCCGTATAACCCAGCTGTTGATAGGGTCACTTATTCGTACCCCCATATAGCCCAGCTATTGATAGGGTCACTTATTCGTACCCACGTATAACCCAGCTGTTGATAGGTTCACTTGTTCGTACACCCGTATAGCCCAGCTGTTGATAGGGTCACTTATTCGTACCCCCGTATAGCCCAGCTGTTGATAGGGTCACTTGTTCGTACCCCCGTATAACCCAACTGTTGATAGGGTCACTTATTCGTACCCCCGTATAGCCCAGCTGTTGATAGGGTCACTTGTTCGTACCCCCGTATAGCCCAGCTGTTGATAGGTTCACTTGTTCGTACCCCCGTATAGCCCAGCTGTTGATAGGTTCACTTGTTCGTACCCCCGTATAGCCCAGCTATTGATAGGGTCACTTATTCGTACCCCCGTATAGACCAGCTGTTGATAGGGTCACTTATTCGTACCCCCGTATAGCCCAGCTATTGATAGGGTCACTCATTCGTACCCCCGTATAACCCAGCTGTTGATAGAGTCACTTATTCGTACCCCCGTATAGCCCAGCTGTTGATAGAGTCACTTATTCGTACCCCCGTATAGCCCAGCTATTGATAGGGTCACTCATTCGTACCCCCGTATAACCCAGCTGTTGATAGAGTCACTTATTCGTACCCCCGTATAGCCCAGCTGTTGATAGGGTCACTTATTCGTACCCTCGTATAACCCAGCTGTTGATGGGGTCACTTATTCGTACCCTCGTATAACCCAGCTGTTGATGGGGTCACTTGTTCGTACCCCCGTATAGCCCAGCTGTTGATAGGGTCACTTGTTCGTACCCCCGTATAACCCAGCTGTTGATAGGGTCACTTATTCGTACCCTCGTATAACCCAGCTGTTGATGGGGTCACTTATTCGTACCCTCGTATAACCCAGCTGTTGATGGGGTCACTTGTTCGTACCCCCGTATAGCCCAGCTGTTGATAGGGTCACTTGTTCGTACCCCCGTATAACCCAGCTGTTGATGGGGTCACTTATTCGTACCCTCGTATAACCCAGCTGTTGATGGGGTCACTTGTTCGTACCCTCGTATAACCCAGCTGTTGATGGGGTCACTTATTCGTACCCTCGTATAACCCAGCTGTTGATGGGGTCACTTGTTCGTACCCCCGTATAGCCCAGCTGTTGATAGGGTCACTTGTTCGTACCCCCGTATAACCCAGCTGTTGATAGGGTCACTTATTCGTACCCTCGTATAACCCAGCTGTTGATGGGGTCACTTATTCGTACCCTCGTATAACCCAGCTGTTGATGGGGTCACTTGTTCGTACCCTCGTATAACCCAGCTGTTGATAGGTTCACTTATTCGTACCCCCGTATAACCCAGCTGTTGATAGGTTCACTTGTTCGTACCCCCGTATAGCCCAGCTGTTGATAGGTTCACTTGTTCGTACCCCCGTATAACCCAGCTGTTGATAGGGTCACTTATTCGTACCCCCATATAGCCCAGCTATTTATAGGGTCACTTGTTCGTACCCTCGTATAACCCAGCTGTTGATAGGTTCACTTGTTCGTACCCCCGTATAGCCCACCTATTGATAGGGTCACGTATTCGTACCCCCGTATAACCCAGCTATTGATAGGTTCACTTGTTTGTACCCCCATATAGCCCAGCTGTTGATAGGTTCACTTGTTCGTACCCCCGTATAGCCCAGCTGTTGATAGGTTCACTTGTTCGTACCCCCGTATAGCCCAGCTGTTGATAGGTTCACTTGTTCGTACCCCCGTATAGCCCAGCTGTTGATAGGGTCACTTGTTCGTACCCTCGTATAACCCAGCTGTTGATGGGGTCACTTGTTCGTACCCCCGTATAGCCCAGCTATTGATAGGGTCACTTATTCGTACCCCCGTATAGCCCAGCTGTTGATAGGGTCACTTGTTCGTACCCCCGTATAGCCCAGCTATTCATAGGTTCACTTGTTTGTACCCCCGTATAGCCCAGCTATTCATAGGTTCACTTGTTCGTACCCCCGTATAGCCCAGCTATTCATAGGTTCACTTGTTTGTACCCCCGTATAGCCCAGCTGTTGATAGGGTCACTTGTTCGTACCCCCGTATAGCCCAGCTGTTGATAGGTTCACTTGTTCGTACCCCCGTATAGCCCAGCTGTTGATAGGTTCACTTGTTCGTACCCCCGTATAGCCCAGCTGTTGATAGGGTCACTTGTTCGTACCCCCGTATAGCCCAGCTGTTGATAGGTTCACTTGTTCGTACCCCCGTATAGCCCAGCTGTTGATAGGGTTACTTGTTCGTACCCCCGTATAACCCAGCTGTTGATAGGGTCACTTGTTCGTACCCCCGTATAGCCCAGCTGTTGATAGGTTCACTTGTTCGTACCCCCGTATAACCCAGCTGTTGATAGGGTCACTTATTCGTACCCCCGTATAGCCCAGCTGTTGATAGGGTCACTTATTAGTACCCCCATATAACCCAGCTGTTGATAGGTTCACTTGTTCGTACCCCCGTATAGCCCAGCTATTGATAGGGTCACTTATTCGTACCCCCATATAACCCAGCTGTTGATAGGGTCACTTATTCGTACCCCCGTATAACCCAGCTGTTGATAGGGTCACTTGTTCGTACCCCCGTATAGCCCAGCTGTTGATAGGTTCACTTGTTTGTACCCCCGTATAACCCAGCTGTTGATAGGGTCACTTGTTCGTACCCCCGTATAGCCCAGCTGTTGATAGGTTCACTTGTTCGTACCCCCGTATAACCCAGCTGTTGATAGGGTCACTTGTTCGTACCCCCGTATAGCCCAGCTGTTGATAGGTTCACTTGTTCGTACCCCCGTATAACCCAGCTGTTGATAGGGTCACTTGTTCGTACCCCCGTATAACCCAGCTGTTGATAGGTTCACTTGTTCGTACCCCCGTATAGCCCAGCTGTTGATAGGTTCACTTGTTCGTACCCCCGTATAGCCCAGCTGTTGATGGGGTCGTTAAGCGATTGATAACCATCACCATGCAAAACAGACATAATTGCATGTAGTCTTGCAAGCTTCAATTGCATGAATTATTTGGTCGGTGAATATCGGGATTTTGAAAGAATCTTGGAAGAAAAGGTTGTACAAAATACAGTGAAGAATATCAACTGGAATTTGTTGTAAAACTCAATTATTGAAGAGAAAAGAGAACTATTGGCCCGAAAAGACGATATTGTCTTCTATTCAATCCCCTCAGCTGTAATAGTTACAAACTGGATGAGCTGTACAGAGTTTGACAAGATATCAGTATCGTGAGAGTAACGGCTAAAACATAACATACAGTTTCTGTGTTTGCAAATCAAAGATGTCAGAGTTATATTGTTCACGAAGTGACCTTGCATTGGTTCGCTTCCTCTGCAGGCAAAAGTTTACTTTGAGAAAAGATGATATTTTGTTATAGTGTAATGTATTGTTATGGCTTTGCTTTTTGACAAAAAAGCAGAAGAGAAATCTTGAGAAGGTGTCATGCGTCAAGATCCAAAAGAGAGTTTGAGGTGGTTGTAACAAGTCAAGCTATACAAGCAATTTAATCGTATGATTATTACTTTAAACGAGGGTAGCTATTTTCTTCCCAAAACACAGAACATTGCCTAATCTGGACCGTGTCAATAGGGTATTCTCAAGTGACGTCACCCATTGTTGCAAGAGTCAGACAACAATGTCCACCAGTTGGAGTTGACCAATCAGAATGTTTGGTGGTCCACCAATTCGCTGTGTTACTATGGTAACGATTGTTTGTCGTTGTTACGTGCGAAGACTCTATAGGCACAAGTTTCACGTGCATCAAAGTAGCCTGTAAAATAGTAAATATTACTTTAACGGGGGAAGGGGGAATACTTTAAATTCCAACTATTACCAAAATCTTGACTAAATGCAAACAATCAAAACTCTGCTTTCAAAAGCCAGAAAACCAATCAAAATGTAGTTTTAGTTGTGCAATACATTTAGGGTGGGAACAAAATATAAATGAGAGATAGAAATGAGGAATATCAAGATGAGTTCATTATAGGCCTACGGGCCGAGACACAGGCAAGATGTGCCAAAAAGTTGTGAAATTTCCGGAATAATTAGAATTATCGAGAATTAGTGAATTAAAATATTATATACTGAATCTGTGACAACTTATCCTGTTGAACTTTAAAATTACGTCATCTTCACTTTTGTCTCGACTCCGCCAGCTATTCCGTCAAGAGGCCGAAGGGATCTCACCTTCTGCAGCATCACACATTATGTACCAAACAAACCCACCACAATTGCCCTTTAGAAACCCCTCCACTGCCCTCTCCGTGAACAAAAACAAAAACAATCGCAACAAACAACTCGTCTTTTTACTAGGCAAACGCGAAATATGCGTTGTAAGATGAGCGAGATATCTGAATAAGGTATAATAACAGTCCTACATTTGCTACTTTATCGACTCTGGTATTCTACATACCTTGACGAATATGGAGAATATTTAATGCTTGGGCAAATATCGAATCTAGGAAGCAGTGAATCTTGGCTCATTTCCATATATTCGATGGATAAAAACAGTTATTTGAATTTTTTGCTTCGAAACGGCTAGTTCGAGTTGCTTACAAAATGGTGGTTATGTGTATCATCCATGTTTGAACACTCAGAATTTTTTCATTTCTTTCGGAGAGGTTTCATTTGTTCAAATTTTCTCACTCAGCCTGATCTTATGGGGTTTTTAAAAACTTTGACATGATATTTCTCAAAATCTATTTAACCGATTCATACCAAAAACTATACAGTTCTAAGTTGGATAAGTTTGCGTCGAAAAAAGAGTTTCATGTTGATCAGTCAAACCCTGCGACCTGTGCACAAACAAACGAAAAAAAAAAAACGCAGACAAAGCCCTATAAGAGTGGGATGGAGACTTATGTGTTAACTCAATATATTCATCTTTTTGAAATATAATTTGCATTCATTCGTATGTAGATATAACCTGTAACGTTCAAATGTGAATGATATCAATTTGTAGCCATAAATTAGCAGCTAAATGTTAACTGCGAAGTAACAATATTAAGGATACATTTTTTTCAAAAATCGAACGTTGTTAATTGGAGTGAGTTTATCTAGGTGAGTAATACCCTATTAATAATAGATCAATTATCTGAGATGACCGAGATGGTTACACATATGTGACTCGGCAGTAGCTTCACACCGCTTCGCAAACCGGAAGTTCCGACGTATCCGAGATATATTGGACATTGGTGATAATATAGAATGTCTCATTCGGATTCTAATTGTAAATGCCCAATATGGCCGCCGAGGTTGTAACGAGCAATATGTCGTTATCGGCTGCATCTCGGTGGGGATATCAACTGGGCTTTATCGGGCTGAGGGTAGTTACTTGGCAACCCGAATTCATTCATGGAATTTATTTCATTCATACTCAGAAAATTGTGTTCCGAAGCATTCCATTGAAAATATATCCTTTATTACTTCATTCAGATGTGATATCATTATTGAGTTGTTCCAATTACCATGTGGACGTTATAAAGTCAAGAAGAACCTTCCAACAGCGTAACATTTGCAGTGTCAAAGTAACATATGAACGATCGTAGTGGCTTTCTGTCTGAACATATTGTATATATAAGTGAAACTTCTTCACAACATTCAGAGAAGTATCTACTAAAATACTGTTGATCCATAATGAACATTCACAATATGTTACGTGTTATTTGATTGTAACGGTACGCTGTAAGGTGAAAGACGATGTCAAAAATATAGTGTTACGGTTACAAACGACTGATCTTTCCCATCTTCGCTATTATTAGTCATTGTTAGCATATTATTTATTAGAATTTTAGATCGATATTGTCTGTGACCTATGATTGGATGAGCGAAGCGAAGACTCAATTTCGCCATACCCGGAAAAAAAGTGCCTTTTTTTTTTTTTTTTTTTTTTCGCGCTCCACAGGTCAGACGAAAATTCAAAATCAGTTGAGACTTGGCACACACAAGTATCCTTATCCAATTCGATACTGTATAGTTTTGAGGCACGACCGGTTGAACCACTTCTGAGAAAACTCATTCCAAAGTTTTCAAAAATCCCATTAGAATAACCCAGAGGAAAACATTCGTGAAAAATATTTCATCTGAGAGGATTCAAATTCTCGGAGAATCTCAATCTGATAATGATACACATTATTCAGAACTTTCACTGAAATTGGATCAGCCGTTTTGATGTAAAAAAATATGATGTAATTTGTGTTGATTATTCAAAGCTATTAAGATACCTATTAAATCAAAGCAACAAGTGTCACCACTTGATTTTAAACGATTAAAACAAAGCCTTCTTTATTATCATATGAATTAATAATGGAAAATAAGATGGCAATGATGTAATGGTTTGGATCTCAAGGTGTGTATATATATATAACCAATCCAAAGATAAGTTGATATGTTCCAGCTCATCCATCAACGCGGCAACACATAACGCGTTTGCCTAGTGTATTTGTAAATTTGGTTTTTTGCATTATCAAAGTTCCAAGATCATTGATATATTTGAAACCACTTTGGCGGGATCTTTTTGCTTTATATAGAAATTGAGGACGCCTTAAACAAGACAAACCCGAAGTCTCAATCAATGCAGTCAGCTGGATGCGTGAGACAGCCAGTCTGCTGAAGGCTACATTGTCGTCCGACAGAATCACAGTAGCGTGTGCATGAGAAGAGATTCGAACCAAACACTTGGAGGAAACTTGTACTTTGAAAAGCGGATCAGGCCTTTTGTTAGTTCAGTTGAGACCATGGGCACATTCAATAAGGGCGCATTATCATGTAGAATAATTCAACATTGCCACATATGTTTCCGACTAAGATAATGTAATGCGAGAGCAAGAGGCAGGTCCATGATGCAGCCGGGTGGAGTACAAAGATATATCGCTGTTTTGTTGGAAAATATTCAAAAATAAGAACCATTTTTATTCCTACTTTATATTCCACATTTCCTACATTGTTGCCATTATTCCCAAGTGGATTTACCCGAGAATTTACATGAGAGACTCCGCTATGTTCGAGCCCACCGCCTGTTCGATTTCATTTCACGCATTTTGAACGCGAATGCATCAAGTTAAATAAGATGTTATATATTATTCGTTTATGCGAGCATCAATAGATGTAACTCGTATAAGTGTACATAAAGAACGATATCTCTAGCACCAAGATATTCTGTCGGCGATAAATCTCATTTTCGAACGTGGCAAGATAAGTAAAATAGCGCATTTTGAAATGAACTACCATCAGATATATTATGGTTTAAGATATAGTCGAACATTAGACTGTGAACCTCTCAGGGTAGATTCTCGTTATTACAAGGGTGTGTGTGTGTGGGTGTGTGTAGGTAGTCATCAGGATAGAAATCCACTCGGTGTGGGAGAAATAGAGCCGGCTGGTGCCACGTCATTTGCACCTCGTGTTTCCCCGTATCGGCGTCGTCTAGCTTGACGAGCGCGACGTCGCCGTCGTTGAGACGCCGTGCAAGTGTGGTCGTGAAACCGACGGCGGCACCTCGTTGCACCGTTTCAACTGATACCGATCTGGGCTCTATCAGTGTGCCGTTTCGGGATGAATACGTTGGATGAAAGTAGACGAATGAAACGAGTCATTTATTACGCGAACATGGAAATTATATTCGACGAGTGTGAAGTAAATTTTAAATGCAAAGCATATTTATATCAGAAAGTGGGACATACAAAGTGGGAGCAGACGAAAGTTTTGAAACAGTTTTATCTTCTTCAGCATGTGGTGATCTTTTCTGAGGAATACTGCAGCTTGATCCTCTGTATCAACATACGGTCGATGTTCCTAGCGACAGCAAACAAACTGAAAGTTCTATCACCATGAAAAGCTTCATCTGATATTGTCATTGCTATAATTATCCCCACTTTATTTTATCCACTAATATGATTTCAGAAACAATCCAACAACTTTCATCGATTATGTATGTAGATTGTAGGAACATGAACAGGTTAGACGAGTAATATCTATGTCACGTTTCAAAAATGGAGCCAGGTCCTGGAAAACAATTGTGGGCCTGTGCCCTAATATGGGCCTGAACACAGGGCAAGACAGACATTCAAACGATGAATAACTATCATGTTGGGCCTTGTATTACCAGTGCTAGCACTACCAACACTACTAACACTGGCCATGCAAGACGTATACATATAGAAGTAGGCCATTTCACGTTTCTCCGGCAAGAACAGAACAATTCTACCCCGACGTGGCCTAGCAACTACACTCCAGCCTCTCCCGGCTCCCTGGGGAAATGATTCACCCGAACTGATGTACAAGAGAACGTACAAGGTGATGCAGAAGGGGGAATAAAATGGAGCGTCAGGGAAACTATAACAAACTGAATTGAAAGGCAGGAATGGAGGAATAAAACTAATGATTCTGTTATATGTTCTCAATTTGAAGGTATATCGTAGCGAGCGAAAATAAGCTATCTGCAGAGTAAATACACATACTCTCGTCGTTTCGCATAAGTAGAAGCTGGCAGTAAAGTGGAATTTATATGTATATACATAAAAATATGTGAAGTACAGCATCACATAGACACCTAAAGCTTGACGGCGTTCTCCGACGTATTTATAGGATCAGATTAGATTAGACAGGATCTGACATATCAGCTGAAATTCAGAATGAATTCAAATGAACATTGACATCCAAGGTTATATTCATATATATATATATATATATATATATACATATCTATATATATATATATATATATATATATATATATATATATATATATATATATATATATATATATATATAAATATATATATATATATATATATATATATATTTATATATATATATAAATATATATATATATATATATATATATATATATATATATATATATATATATATATATGTATATATATATATAACTTATATATATATATATATATATATATATATATATATATATATATATATATATATATATATATATTTATATATATATATATATATATGAATATATATATATATATATATATATATATATATATATATATATATATATATATATATATATAAATATATATATATATATATGTATATATATATATATATATATATATATATGTATATATATATATATATATATATATATATTAATATACATATATATATATATATATATATATATATATATATATATATATATATATATATATATATATATATATATGGATGTATATATATATATATATATACATATATATATATATTTATATATATATATATATATATATATATATATATATATATATATATATATATATATATATATATATATACATATATATATATATATATATATATATATATATATATATATATATATATATATATATATTCATATATATATATATATATATATATATATATATATATATATATATATATATATATATATATATATATATATCTCTCTATATATATATATATATATATATATATATACATATATATATATATATATATATATATATATATATATATATATATATATATATATATATATAAATATATTCACATATATATATATATATATATATATATATATATATATATATATATATATATATATATATCTCCATATATATATATATATATATACATATATATATATATATATATATATATATATATATTCACATATATATATATATATATATATATATATATATATATATATATATATATATATATATATATATGTGTATAGTTTGGACCCTGATGAGGACGAGACCAATCTCGTTGAAACGTTGGTCAGTTCAAATGAATAATATCACGATTGAAAAAACAGCCCAGTTTCACTCAATTTATGCATATATATATATATATATATATATATATATATATATATATATATATATATATATATATATATATACATATATATATATATATATATATATATTTATATATATATATATATATATATATATATATATATATTTATATATATTTATATATAAATATATATATATATATATATATATATATATATATATATATATATATATATATATATATACATATATCACTTTATGTGTACAATACAGAGAACAAATAAACGTGATTGAAAATAACATGCATTATTCAAAACTGAGACGAGTGGCTAGTACACTGAACCATCATTCAAGAGATTGGGGTTCTATTCCCGTCATGGTCGACCATCCTGACAGATAATTTTCCTGGTTTTCCTCTGTCGTTTAGGTTCATAACGAGATGGTTCCTTAACAAAAGGCCACGACCGACTCTTCCTTGAACTTCCCAGAATCACATAATAAAATCAGCTTCCATCTTATCTTCCCAAGCATTTCATTCATCATTCGCTGTCGCCAATAGATCTTGATCAACAATACCGTGCGTTGTTGAACCCAATATGGAGGAAAGTATGTTTTAAATTTATGGTCAAGTGATTTAACGCAATTTGATATTCAACTTTCAATTTATACAATGTTCCTCATACTCTAAGCCACGATAATAATGAGGTACCGTAATAAGGTCTTTCAACTTATTATCAAATATATTCATCCAGCAATATGAACCGGGAGCCATATTTAATATCAAGAGTGGAAATTTTGTTTCATTATTCTCAGGATATGCTCTTCAGCATTTCAACAAAGCTCTTCCACTTATTAAAGTCGAACAAAAACAAATGGAGCACAAAAGAAAATAAATAACTGTTGGTGTACAAAAGATGTTGGAAAACCGAATGACGATGTAAAGCAACTACGTTTAATATCAATGGCTCCCAAACAGAGCTCAGATAAGTACACGTATTAAGGTCTAACCTCCATTACCTCATGGTCTTGAAAAAATTATGATTTTTTTGTCAGTCGATTCGTGTTGATGTGCTCGATAATAATATCCAAACAGATGATAGGCTAACCGGGATAAATTTTGAGTTATATCACTTCAAATACTACATATTTCCCTATCATTCAACATGCAACCTTCAAATTTCATGCGTTTTTATTATTCAAGAAATCATTAAAATATACTAAAAGTAATGACATTCCATCAAAAAACTTGTTTTATTGTAGATGAAGATGTTATGAATAGAATTATGCAAAAATGAATATAGGTACCTGGTCTCATTTAAGAATCACACTTATTTTAAGAGGAAAAATGGTTGATTTTTCACCAAAAAGAAGTCAAAATAGCGACTTTATATTTCATTCAAGCGCTGTATTTTCGGCAAAAAAATATGACAGTGTTTCTGATGTAATTTCAATTCAAGAAAATACCATGTTCGATAAAGCTTCACTCAAATTTCCCCAATGTAGAACTAATTTCCAAATTACTTTTTGACTCTGCTGACCAAACGGGTGTTAGACTTTAATTCAGGAAAAATGAAAATACACAACAGAAATTCTTTGATCAGAAACGACAGCCGGCAATAAGATGGAAATGAATCAGTGACCCTGAGGAATTTAACAAGCCCCCTTTCCTCTCCCGTGGCTCAGTCAACTACCTCATCGCGTCGGAAACTGAAACCAGGTCGGGTCTGGGCTCGAGTCCCGCATAAGTTACGAGTATTTGTACAAGTCCTCTCACTTATCATCACTTCATTGCTTCATTATCACTTGCTCATTCGTACCCGCGTATAACATGGCTGTTGGTGGGGTAAAAACAGGATGGAATAAGGCTCCCAAAATCCAAATGATGAGATTGTAGTATCGAAATGAAAGAACGAAATAGCTTTACTCCCCCCCCCCCCCCTCCCCTCTTGGCCAACAAAGCTGAGGCACAGCAGCTATGGAAACTGAAATACAGTCGTGAGTGCATGGGTGTACGTAAGGTTCAGTAAACATTACCCGATCGTTCGTACGCCCAAACGACCTAGCGGTTGGTGGGGTCATGAAGCAAACAATGATGATGATTATCAGGGAAGATATCAGTGAAATATTCTGAGCACCCATTTTGAATCTTCATTATCAATTCTGATTCAAAATAATGTGAGTACAAATCGACTTAACAAGGGAGATTGAAATAGAAATTTCAGGTCGTCATAAAGGATCATTCTCCATACTAGGAAAACGCGGGATGCGCGTTGTTAGACGAGCTTAGGGGTATAGAAATCTAGAATGGAAAATAATTTGTCAACCCAATCTACATCTACAGACCTTGGATCACTCCAAACGTTCAAAAACCTTACGAGAATCAGTTATGTCACGGCCTTCCTCTTCATTCATTTCAATCGTTTTGAATTAATTGCTGACACTTGTTGCTATAGATTTAATTGGTTCCCGTAATAGCCTAAATTGATGGGAAAATGCATTATAAATGCGTTTTCTTCGTTATTTCTCATCCGATTGATGCAAAAAATCTCTCAAAATGTGCTTAATAGTTTCCTTTATATTCGGCGAAAATTTGAGAGGTCTTGAAAAATTTTGATTTTCCAAGTATTTTCCTCCGGGTTATTCTAATGGGGATTTTTGAAATTTCTAAAATTCATAAAAAAAAAAGTTACCACCCGATAATGCCACAAAACTATACAGATCTAAGTTAGATGAGGAACCATGACGAAAAAAAGTTTGAAGTTGATAGCTGTAGCCGTTTGACCTGTGGAGAACCGACAAAAAAACATAAAAAAAAAAAAAAAAAAAAAAAAAAAAAAAAAACATAAAAACGAACACCAATTTTTTTCAGTATGTCAAATTGAATCCTCGCTAAAGCTCGTCTAAAAAACTTCTAGAATTTTCTTACTATTTCAGATATTGACAAAGAAGAAATCAGTGGATGGACTGACTCTGTTGCAATACTTCTGTTGCAATACTTCTGTTGCAATACTTCTGTTGCAATACTTCTGTTGCAATACTTCTGTTGCAATAAGTCTGTTGCAATACTTCTGTTGCAATACTTCTGTTGCAATACTTCTGTTGCAATACTCTCAATATATTCTATAACCAATGGGAGCTGTGATCAACTGGGAGATTTCTGAGCCACCTGGAATGTCTATAATGAGAGCTCCATCTGAGAAAGGCCCCCCGGTCAATCGCGCTGTCATCTGTTTTCCCCAGTGCTCGCTTCCCGTCAATTAATTACGCTGAATATTCTCTGTTCGATGATTGCCGAAGAGAAGACAGAATAAATCCACAACTTCGGTAGAATCAGTCATCGTTAACTTGTTTGTATACACATAATCTGCTCACAAATCCAAATGACAGAAAGATCATTTGATTCAGAATTGAATGAGACGCAAGTCCAGTGTTGAATTCAGAGATTTTAATGCGGGGTGGCTTTTGTGTTTCCCGGGGGGGCAAGGGAAAACCGAAATACAAGTTTCTGAAAGAATACACTATGTATCTAGTGCTTAATGTTTTTATCCCGGGGGGAAAATGACATCCTGCGGGGGGAGGTATGCCTGAATTCAACATCTATAGAAAGATGGCATTGTTTAAAGCATTCGATTAGGGTCAATCACGGTGTTTTATTAAATGAACTTGAACTTCTGAGTATATCAATAGAGTTGCACATGGTTTGATTAGATCCCAATCAACAAATTCAGAACAATTTGTCCATGTACTGCGTGGTGAGGAACATGCGAGCAATGGCGTACCTCAAGGGTCGACAATAGCACCTATACTTTTCATCTTGTACACAAATGATCCAATAAATACTGTGTTTATTGGAAACATATCTACATTTGTTGACGATACGTGATGTAGTGAGAACAGAAATGCAAATTGCACGCACTTCAGCAGCCAATCAAATGACTGGAATAATGAAGTCATGCTAATATTGAGTTGGGTTGGGTTGGGTTGGGTTGGGTTGGGTCAGGTTAGGTTGGGTTTGGCTGGGTCAAGTTGTGTCGGATTATACTTCTTTGTGCATTCACATTCCTACAATGATCAATAACGGTGCACAAGAGTCGATTTGGCGAAATGTCAGTTTCTGCTTTTCACTTTTTAACGGTATCAAATAACCAATTTCTAATACCGAAAAAACACAGGTTATTTGAATACCTTCGAAATGGTGTGAGATAGATCTTCGACCGCGGTTTGAAACACTCTCACGGTTATACAGTCATACAATTCTCGCAGTTAAATATAGCCCACTTATGACAATTATTCATCATAAGGGCAAGAGTTTTGGATTATAGCATCTTGGAGGCTCGTGAATATCGTCATCTCATACCCTCTTTACACGATCAACTTATCCCTAGCAATGCATCACTGAAATGTATCGTTACCAAGTAGAATACATGCCTTTCTCATCTCGCGTTTACTCTAATATAAAAATTGCTATTGCTGTTAACGTATTGCCTCGCGTAGGAATACACTCAACTTTTGAGGCGATAATGCTTGAGATAATATTTGAGATATCATCAATGGAATCCAAAATGATCACACAAGATTCTGAATGATGAAGATTCGAAAACGTTTGAATAAAATATGAATTGATGTTTGTACACAATACAGCAGATGTGGACATTTGTAGTAAGCTGTAGGATCAAGTACTGAGTATTAACATTTTAATTGATAAAGACACGTACCCGTGTAAATCTCCACTCAAAATATACTAATTTCATGAGAAATAAGTCCATATTCCATAATGACTGAATTGATTGTAGGCCTATCTATCCATTATTTTTTGAGGTACAAAGTAGAATACTAGGAAAACGCTATATACGCGTTGTTAGACGAGCGGAAAGTAATAGTATGTCGACTTTTTTGCCAAACTTTTGCCTAAATTCGCCAATTAGGTGACAGTCAAGTTATATATGGGTAAAAACTGCTTCGAGTGGTACCAATTTAGCACATTTCATGTTTTTTCTTCAAAATGGCTCACCCGATCAAGCTGAGAATTTTTAGAAATGTGTATCAAGATGTAATTCAACTTCACACGGAATTCCATTCTTTTTGAAAATAAAAATATTTTTATTTTTTTCCCGCCGTGTTATTCTAATGGGTATTTTTGAAATTTCTAAGATTCATAAGAATTAAAGTTACCACCCGATAATGCCACAAAACTATACAGATCTAAGTTAGATGAGTAACCACATTGAAAAAAGTTTCAAGTTGATAGCTGTAGTCGTTTGACCTGTGGAAAACCGACAAAAAAACATGAAAAAAACAAAAAAACAAAAAACATAAAAACGAAAATTAATTTTTTTCAGTATGTAAAATTGAATCCTCGCTAAAGCTCGTCTAATAAGCAGTTCGATGCAACTTTTAGTCAAAGTTAATCATCCTGGAAGCTCAAGCTTAAATACTCTAATATGCTGAATGAAAATGTACACACTGTGGCATTTAGCAGAAATCAGACGATTCAAGTTCAAGTTAACAATGTTTTTACTGCTGTAATGAGTGTATTTACTCTCTGTGAACAGTCATCTGGATGAAAAACCAAATAGATACAAATAAATAAGAGATACACATCTATCTGTATGCGAGAAAGGCAACAACTGAAAGTGTAAGACGCAGCGTCACATCTCTAATACAGTACAGCGAACCGGTGTCAAGTGTCAGAAAGAAGAATAA
>OZ023328.1:4015920-4018420 GCA_964007535.1 Brachyptera risi | reverse complement strand
TTTTCGAAAACATTTTTTTTTTTTAAACTTCATCGAAAATCTGCCTCAGAGCCATTGTTACGGTGTATAAGGATGAAAATCAAGGATCGTTTGAAAGGAACTACTCAAGGGTGATTTTACCACCCCGAATAAATAACTTCTCCAACACATTGTGAAAATTATGGTGATGAGTTAATTAAGACTTTAAGAACAATCGATATATATATATATATATATATATATATATATATATATATATATATATATATATATATATATATATATATATATATATATATATATATATATATATATATATATATATATATATATATATATATATTTTTTTTTTTTTTTTTTTGAAGAATAGTTATTGATAGTTTTGAAAATATTCGAAGTAATGATGGTATATCAGATTTTTCATGTAATTGAATGAAAAAAATTGATGGGCGAGCCTAATTAATTATAAAATAAGACTTCCCTCTTTGTTATCACATCGTTTTGTGGTTTGTTAAGCCTACTTTGTACAAAATTGATGAAGCATGAGTTTTTGTGAACGTCTTTTCACTCACCATGAATACATAGTCCCATTATCACCTGCTCATTCGTACCCCCATATAGCCTGGCTGTTGGTGGGGTGGTCAAGATAACAATAATCAATCAATTGATCAAAGCAACGTCTGGCTGTAAGTGTTTGAAGCCAATAATGATGCATCAATAATAAAATGAAATGGTTTTTTATCTTCTTTGTAGATGATTAAATTCCATTCCATTCCATTTTTTCACTATCGAGCATTTCAAACGTGTGCAAAATCAATTGAGAGATGTTTTTTTTTCAGCAAATGCCCACAACGTTCTAATTCTTGGATTTATTCTGACTGGTCCAGTTACAGATGAGTGATTTATCATTTTCTCGGGGTTAAAAATGGGAATTGCAGCTAATTTATTTTCCCAGCTCGAAGAAAATGTCCAGATCTTCTCTTAACTATACTATCCACCCTGAGGCTGACCCTGCGAGTGGCTGGTGGTGGGGCTGTTATCAACTAATCTCTCTGTGTCACCTAGGTCTTCTAGGGCCGCCTAGGGCCGCCTAGGTCCACCTAGGTCCGCCTGGAGTCGCCTAGATCTTCTAGGGTCGCCCAGGGCCGCCTAGGGCCGCATGGGACCACCTAGGGCCGCCTAGGGCCGCCTAGGGCCGCCTAGGGCCTCCTAGGGCCGCCTAGGGCCGCCTAGGGCCGCCTAGGGCCGCCTGGGGCCACCTAGGGCGACTTCAGTACGTTCGAGGAGGCTCAAAAGTAATACATTTCCATTAAATCAACTGACATACCGATATATCATTCCTTACAACTAGGAAAACGCCATATAACTTATGCGTTGTTGGACGAGCGGATAGTAATAGTATGTCGACTTGTATGGCCAAACGAATGCCTACGTTCGCCTATTGGGTGACATTCAAGTTGGAAATAGGTAAAAACTGCTTCGAGTGGTACTAATTTAGCACATTTTATGGTTTTTCTTTGAAATGGCACACCCGATCAAGCTGAAAGTTCTCAGTAATGTGTATCATCAGGTAACTCAACTTCACACAAAATTTGATTTTTTTGGAAAGTAAAAATATTCTCTTTTTTTCCCGCCGTGTTATTCTGATGGTTATTTTTGAATTTTCTAAAATTCATAAAAAAAAGTCGACATCCGATATTGCCACAAAACTAACCAGATCTAAGTTAGATGAGGAACCATGGTGAAAAAAAGTTTGAAGTTCATATATGTAGCCGTTTGACCTGTGGAGAACCGACAAAAAAACAAAAAAAAAAACATAAAAATGAACACCAATTTATTACAGTATATCGAATTGAATCCTCGCTGAAGCTCGTCTAATTAATAAGAATATACATTTTGTGAATTGATTTAATAATTTTCATAAGTTTTTAATTCACAAAATTCGATGCCAATTTTCAATTATGTGATATATTCAGAATATTGCCCTGGAATGATAAATATTCCACGATTATTTAGAATTTTCATCAAATTCAGAACAGTAGGCCTATAAACGTGAAATTTGAATTAAAATTAAAATTTATTTCAGCTTCGAATTATAACTCATATGCTCGACATAACATCAAACTGGCATTTCATATTTCATATGTGGAACATCAAACTGGCATTTCATATTTCATATGTGGAACATCAAACTGACATTTCATATTTCATATGTGGAACATCAAACTGGCATTTCATATTTCATATGTGGAACATCAAACTGACATTTCATGTTTCATATGTGGAACATCAAACTGGCATTTCATATTTCATATGTGGAACATCAAACTGGCATTTCATACTTCATATGTGGAACATCAAACTGACATTTCATGTTTCATAAGTGAAACATCAAACTGGCATTCCATATTTCAAATATGGAACATCAAACTGGCATTCCATATTTCATATGTGGAACATAAAACTGGCGTTTCATATTTCATAAGTGAAACATCAAACTGGCATTTCATGTTTCATATGT
>OZ023328.1:4008420-4010920 GCA_964007535.1 Brachyptera risi | reverse complement strand
AATTTGACATACTGAAAAAAATTGGTGTTCGTTTTTATGTTTTTTTTTTTCAAATTTTTTTTTGTCGGTTCTCCACAGGTCAAACGGCTACAGCTATCAACTTCAAACTTATTTAAATTATGGTTCCTTATCTAGCTTGGATCTGTATAGTTTTGTGGCATCATCGGGTGGTAACTTTTATTTTTATGAATTTTAGAAATTTCAAAAATACACGGTGGAAAAAAGATGAAAAAAAAAATATTTTCAAAAAAATTGAAATCTTGTGTGAAGCTGGATAACATCTTGATACACATTTATGGAAATTCTCAGCTTGATCGGGTGAGCCATTTTGAAAAAAAAACATGAAATGTGCTAAATTGGTACCACACGAAGCCGTTTTTTACCCATTTATAACTAAAATATCACCCAATTGGCGAATGTAGGCAAAAGTTTGGCAATGAAGTCGACATACTATTACTTTCCGCTCGTCTAACAACGCATATATGGCGTTCTCCCATAAATAATAATAGTTATTGAAGTTTCCAGCGTCTCATTTGAATGGCGAAACAAAAGAAACTGCTTGAAGTTTGTAACGAGTCTGACTTGAAGCTGCCGCACACCAACAAGAGCTAGTATTCAGGCCATTGTTCCATGTTGTTCCGTGTTGTTCCAACAGGCCCATTGTTCTGTCCTTCACCTCTGATAATACGTGTCGAAAGGCAGGGCCTTGTGCATGCGTGCAATCCCTTGTTTCCCCATTACTCCTTAATAACACTCCAGTTTACCTTTATGGTAAACACACGGAAACAATGTACACTGCACACTGCGAGTGGGATTCTTCAGGCGTCCCCAGGCTAGGGCAAAAAGTTCCCGCCAGGGGCTTTCCACAGATATAAATGATCACAAGACTTGAACTGTGCAAGGTGGAATATTATGAAATGAACTATGATCTTGAAACTTTTAGTGAGTTGCTATTAGATTTGGAATAATTGTGAGATTCAGTAATTGGAATTGTACCCACACAGTCCTCGAAGCAGATGCTTGGATGAATAACTCCACATGTCAAACGGCTACAGCTATCAATTCCAAACTTTTTCCATCATGCTTCCTCATCTAGCTCAGATCTGTATAGTTTTGTGGTATCATCGGGTCGTAACTTTTCGTTTTATGAATATTAGAAATTTCAAAAATACTCATTAGAATAACACAGCGAAAAACAAATTGTAACATTTTTATTAAAAAAAAAAAATGAAATTTTGTGTGGAGTTGAATTACATATTGATACACATTCTCAAAATTCTCAGCTTGATCGGGTCAGCCATTTTGAAGAAAAAATATGAAATGTGCTAAATTGGTACCACTCGAAGCCGTTTTTACCCATTTATAACTAAAATGTTACCCAATTGGCGAATGTAGGCAAAAGTTGGGCAATGAAGTCGACATACTATTACTTTCCGCTCGTCTAACAACGCGTATATAGCGTTTTCCCAGTATATCAGAATGTCGATGTGGAGAGAAAACCTCCACCCTTAACGATCTAAGCGGGCTGCACTTTCTCACGCCCGCCTGTTTGTTGCAACTTGACTTGTGTTCCGACAAACTTTCCAGCAGTTTGCCTGCATTGCGGAACTCTGCGTGACGACGCCAAGGACCTCTTTCATTCACATCGGGTTTAACGACGTAAATATAATAATAGCCGAGATCTATTGGCGTCAGATGGATGATTGATGAGGTGGTGGAATGATGATATGGTTTCTAAGGTATAATGGGGAGGAAGCGGTGACCTATATAGTAGGAATCATCACGGTGTTTGCCTGCTATAATTGGATGAGTGATAGCGAAGATTTCCATCCTACACTTTTGTAACTTTTTCTGTGTGTGTGTTTTCTGTTTGTTTGTAAGCACTGCGCAGGCTGCATGGTTCCACTAACTAGGAAAACGCTATATACGCGTTGTTAGACGAGCGGATAGTAATAGTATGTCGACTCCATCGCCCAACTTTTGCCTAAATTCACCAATTGGGTGATATTTTAGTTATAAATGGATGAAAACTGCTTTGAGTGGTACCAATTTGGCACATTTCTTGTTTTTTCTTCAAAATAGCTCACCCGATCAAGCTGAGAATTTTTAGAAATGTGTATCAAGATGTTATTCAACTTCACAAAGAATTTCAATTTTTTGGAAAATAATTTTTTTTTCGACGTGTTATTCCAATGAGTATTTTTGAAATTTCTAAAATTCATAAAAATAAAAGTTACCAACCGATAATGCCACAAAACTATACAGACCTAAGTTAGATAAGGAACCGTAATGAAAAAAAGTTTGGAGTTGATATCTGTAGTTGTTTGACCTGTGGAGAACCGACAAAAAAATATAAAAGAAAAAAAAACCTAAAAACGAACACCAATTTTTTTCAGTATGGCAAATTGAATCCTCGCTAAAGTTCGTCTAATCAACATGAAACTATTCCCATATTCGTAGATTTATCAAATCAAGAAGTGCATAGTTTTTGAGTCAAGTC
>OZ023328.1:4000920-4003420 GCA_964007535.1 Brachyptera risi | reverse complement strand
TGTCTGTGTTTTTTTTTGTGGGCACTGCACAGGTCGCAGGGGTTGACTGATCAACATGAAACTTTTTTTTAGACGCAAACTTATCCAACTCAGAACTGTATAGTTTTTGATATGAATCGGTTGGACATATTTTGAAGAAATATCATCTCAAAGTTTCCAAAAACCCCATAAGATTAGGCTGAGTGAAAAAATTTGAAAAATAAAATCTCTCCAAATGAGATGAAATTCACTGTAAATGTGTAAACATGATTGATACACATTATCACAATTTTGTATGCAATTCGGATCAGCCATTTTGAAGAAAATAATTAAATTATCTGTTTTTATTCATCAAATATTATTATAGAAATTAAAGCAGATTCAGGTTGCCGAGATTCACTGCTTTCTAGATTCGATATTTGCCCAACAATGAAGTCTCCTTTATATGCATCAAGGTGTGTAGAATACCAGATTCGATAAAGTAGCAAGGGTAAAACTACTTTAACGACTATTACCTTATTCAGATATCTCGCTCATCTTACAACGCATATTTCGCGTTTGCCTAGTAAAGACAACTCGTGATACTGGTGAGCGTGTACTGCGCATGCGCAAGGTACAGAGCAATTAACAAGTGATTATGATCAAGGTACGGGAGACTCTATCAGACACCCGATTAAAATGCGAAGCGGTGATTACCAAGAACCGGTTAGCCTCAGTACTAATTCCAAGCCCATGTACAATTGCCTACATTTATAACTCAATCTATATAGCCAATAAATACTGGAATCTACCACTTTTTACCATCAGGAGCCGTGTATTACAGGATATGGACATTGATTGTGTAGTGCCGTTGATTGATTGTTGTTCATTCATCGACCCCACCAACAGCTGTGTTATACGGGGGTACGAACTTTATAGAACGAATTCATTTAAATTTAGACTTAAAAATCACCTAATTGATAAATGTCATTATATGTGAGAGAGTTTCTGGATGATTGATTTATTTATTGCTGTTCACTGTTTCCATAATGTTCAAATGTGTTTCTCATTATTGTTTGTTCAATTGTTCATCATTACTGCATTTTGTATTACTATTGACAAGGCTAATGTCTTCATGAGATCATTCTATTCTATTCTATTCCATTCTATTCTATTCTATTCTATTCTATTCTATTCTATTCTATTCTATTCTATTCTATTCTATTCTATTCTATTCTATTCTATTCTATTCTATTCTATTCTATTCTATTCTATTCTATTCTATTCTATTCTATTCTATTCTATTCTATTCCATTCCATTCCATTCCATTCCATTCCATTCCATTCCATTCCATTCCATTCCATTCCATTCCATTCCATTCCATTCCATTCCATTCCATTCCATTCCATTCCATTCCATTCCATTCCATTCCATTCCATTCCATTCCATTCCATTCCATTCCATTCCATTCCATTCCATTCCATTCCATTCCATTCCATTCCATTCCATTCCATTCCATTCCATTCCATTCCATTCCATTCCATTCCATTCCATTCCATTCCATTCCATTCCATTCCATTCCATTCCATTCCATTCCATTCCATTCCATTCCATTCCATTCCATTCCATTCCATTCCATTCCATTCCATTCCATTCCATTCCATTCCATTCCATTCCATTCCATTCCATTCCATTCCATTCCATTCCATTCCATTCCATTCCATTCCATTCCATTCCATTCCATTCCATTCCATTCCATTCCATTCCATTCCATTCCATTCCATTCCATTCCATTCCATTCCATTCCATTCCATTCCATTCCATTCCATTCCATTCCATTCCATTCCATTCCATTCCATTCCATTCCATTCCATTCCATTCCATTCCATTCCATTCCATTCCATTCCATTCCATTCCATTCCATTCCATTCCATTCCATTCCATTCCATTCCATTCCATTCCATTCCATTCCATTCCATTCCATTCCATTCCATTCCATTCCATTCCATTCCATTCCATTCCATTCCATTCCATTCCATTCCATTCCATTCCATTCCATTCCATTCCATTCCATTCCATTCCATTCCATTCCATTCCATTCCATTCCATTCCATTCCATTCCATTCCATTCCATTCCATTCCATTCCATTCCATTCCATTCCATTCCATTCCATTCCATTCCATTCCATTCCATTCCATTCCATTCCATTCCATTCCATTCCATTCCATTCCATTCCATTCCATTCCATTCCATTCCATTCCATTCCATTCCATTCCATTCCATTCCATTCCATTCCATTCCATTCCATTCCATTCCATTCCATTCCATTCCATTCCATTCCATTCCATTCCATTCCATTCCATTCCATTCCATTCCATTCCATTCCATTCCATTCCATTCCATTCCATTCCATTCCATTCCATTCCATTCCATTCCATTCCATTCCATTCCATTCCATTCCATTCCATTCCATTCCATTCCATTCCATTCTTTTCCATTCTATTCTATTCTATTCTATTCTATTCTATTCTATTCTATTC
>OZ023328.1:3973420-3995920 GCA_964007535.1 Brachyptera risi | reverse complement strand
GTAATTTATCCCTAATTTCATTTGGTAACCGGAAATTAAGCAATGAACACCATCAAATTAGGCACATTTGGATTCAATTATTGCTCCATAATAAAATTATTCTTCAACTTTCGATTAGGCATATCTAATTGTGAGGGTATTGTTTAATCATTGAATTTCACCGCAAGTCCGTAGTGTTTGTAGTTCTTGAGATAAATGTGGCGAAAGTGCACCCTGTAAATCTGTCCAATATGCGGGCTCTTAAATAGTGGGTATAACGGCGGCCATGTTCACTGTCCAAGCTGATTGTTGTCAGGTGTGAGCCCACATACAATTGTTGTTTAATATGCAGTGTTTGAATTCAATGACTTCCATATCATCACTCAAGGCTATGACTATCAATAACGTAACGGGATAAGCAACATGGCGCTTTCCTTTCGCACCATGCGTATATCAAAGGGATGCCGCCTCACAAATGTTATGATGATTTGCTGGTATTATTGTATGTTGATCCATACAAGGAATAGATGTAATGCAATCTGTGAATCCAGCTCTTTCCAACTGCATTGAACAATATTGGAATACATTCCATTTGAATTGGCCAATCTAAATTTAAAATACGCCTGTAAAAGCAATTAGTCCCCTAGTCAAGAGCCCTACTGCTATATTCACCATTTGATAACTGGATAATTACTAATCATCTACGAGAAAGGTCAGAAGCAATGCAAGTATACAACTATGTACTATACATTGAAATACGAGCCCAATACGTACGATTTGATTTGAAATTGCGAATCTCAGAAATGTACACGAAAGCGCTGATTCCATCATGGTGAAAACGGCCTAATGTTAAAAGGATATAACTTACGTCATGTTGCTTATCCCGTTACGTTATTGATAGTCATAGCTCAAGGCCTTCTATCATCACATTGTGTGATGATATAGAAGGCCTTGGGGTAGCTCCAACTGGCAGTTGTAAGACGAACACGGCCGCCGTTTGGAGGTAACCGGAAGTACGCGATCTCGTACGCGGCTTATCGCTGATTTCTTCTACATTTTATGGATGTACAAGTCTCACTGAGAAATCCATGGTAGGGGAAAATAACATGCATAGTTCATGTTATAAACACTGCACGTTCGGCTCAGTGCTGGATACAATCTATTGCATCAAGTCATAAGATGAGATCGAGGGATAACTACATCTCACAAGCTGTTTACACACATAGATTCTTAACCTGTTAGTCTTTCTTGAAATAAACGAGGCATACATTCTTTCTCATTAGATGAGCGTAGCGAAGTCTCCATCCCACTCTTATGGGGCTTTGTCTGTGTGTGTTTTTTTTGTTTTGTTTGTTTGTGGGCACTGCACAGGTCGCAGGGTTTGACTGATCAACATGAAACTTTTTTTGTACGGGCCAACTTTTACAACTTAGAACTGTATAGTTTTTGGAATGGATCGGTCGATCAGATTCTGAGAAATATCATGTCAAAGTTTTTAAAAACCCCATGAGATTAGGCTGTGTGAGAAAATTTGAAAAAATGAAACCTCTCCGAAAATAATAAAATTTTCTCTGAGTGTTCAAACATCAATGATACACATAACCACCATTTTGTAAGCAATTCGAACCAGCCGTTTTGAAGAAACAAATTCAAATAACTGTTTTTATACATCAAATATATGGAAATGAGCCAAGATTCACTCGATACATTACTCGATACATGTTTTTTCTTCGAAATGGCTGACCCGATGAAGCTGAGAATGCCCAAATATGTGTATCAAGATGTTTTTCAACTTCACACAAAATTTCAATTTTTTTGAAAATAATATATTTTTAATTTTTTTCCGTCGTGTTATTCTAATGGGGATTTTTGAAATTTCTAAAATTCATAAAAATAAAAGTTACCACCCGATAATGCCACAAAACTATACAGACCTAAGTTAGACGAGGAACCATGAAGAAAAAAAGTTTGAAGTTGATAGCTGTAGCCGTTTGACCTGTGGAAAACCGAAAAAAAAAAAATAAATAAAACATAAAAACGAACACCAATTTTTTTCAGTATGTCAAATTGAATCCTCGCTAAAGCTCGTCTGAAAATTGAGATGATGATTTCTAGTTTTCTCTAAAATTAAAGAAATAATTGGAGGGATCAGAAGCAAAGTGATCCAACCCAAAAGTCAAAACAAAACACTTCCAATGTGGGTTGGTCCGTTTTGCTCCAAAATATATTCAGGCCAGAAAGCTTGGTTCACATGTTTGAATCTCTTAAAACTAGTGTTGTATAAAAAAAAAAAAAACACAAATCAAATGAAGTGGTTCAAATAGATAATTTTGAGAAAAGAATTGGGTTGGTCCACTTTGCTTTCTGATCCCTTCAATTATGGTAATTATTCGTTAGAACCTAGCCTGAGGGTTGTGACGTTCTTCGTCATATTGTGGCGAATGATTATAAAGTTGGGCAGAAGAAACATCGGTCCATTGCCTGACATGTTCAGAGTAACAACAACTTCTTCCTCCTCGCGTCATATAGATGTGAATCTCTGTCCATATGAGATCAAGTCAGTTGACGACTCGAGATAGGCGTGGCTTTACCAGTCACCCAGTTGGATCATATCATTTGTAGTCATTTGAAAATACTCCGATTGGATATTTGCATTTGACTACAGTTCTAACAGCCCTGTTGATTGGACGGTATGATATCTGACGCCATGAGGGCGGAGACTGCGAGTCGTCAATTGGATATTTGAATATCACTACAGTTCTAACAGCCCTGTTGATTGGACGGTATGATATCTGACGTCACGAGGGCGGAGACTGCGAGTCGTCAATTGGATATTTGAATATCACTACAGTTCTAACAGCCCTGTTGATTGAACGGTATGATATCTGACGTCACGAGGGCGGAGACTGCGAGTCATCAATTGGATATTTGAATATCACTACAGTTCTAACAGTCCTGTTGATTGGACGGTATGCTATCTGACGTCATGAGGGTGGAGACTGCGAGTCGTCAATTGAATATTTGAATATCACTACAGTTCTAACAGTCCTGTTGATTGGACGGTATGCTATCTGACGTCACGAGGGCGGAGACTGCAAGTCGTCAATTGGATATTTGAATATCACTACAGTTCTAACAGCCCTGTTGATTGGACGGTATGATATCTGACGTCACGAGGGCGGAGACTGCGAGTCACTTCGACTGGCCAGGCTATGTGTCTGTCTTGCACGAGTAGCAGTTCAAGTTGAAAGCCACACAAGCTCGATGTTTCCAGGGTCTGTGAAATGGAATCCTCGATTCTCCTTCTCGCTTTCAAGAGACACACATTTCTCTGAAACTTGTCGATGGGATAGATACACGTGTTGTGTAACAATATCAACAATGTGTGAAAATTTAAATACAATTCAGTCTCATTCGTATTCAAATGAACTGTGACAAGGGGGGGAGGGGGGGGGAGGGTTCTCCAATTATGTATATAGACATGCATATTTGTCGTTTTATTCAAGTAGTAGTACCGTAAAGAGGGGTGACTTTGACCCACTGGTATGAGTCTGTCCTTTTGTTGGACAAAGTTTAAAATTGCCACGAATGAAAAAATTTTGATTTTATTCATCAATTTTTTGGGTATCTCAATGGATACATATCAAAATCAAAATATGTATCAAAATCGATACGATAAAATTGAAACATTCTCATTTGTGGCAGTTTGAAACTTTCTCTAAAAAAAGGACAAAGTCACCCCACTTCACCGGTATTACATTTTATCCGATATGAAGCCGATTAAACCGGGACATGTTATACTCAGTTGCTAGCGCGCTCGCTGCATGTGATCCGGGAGGTGAGGGACATATCGGAACTGGTTCGATCCGGCCGCCATCGTCCAACTCTACAGGAATGTTTCGTGGTTTTCCTCTGTAGTCTGTGCTATAATGCTGGGATAATTCTCACAATATTGGCAACACCGGTACTTCCCACTATCATTCCCACCAACTGAGAAACCTTCATCCCATCATCCCATCAATCATTCATCCGACGCCAATATAATGATCTTGAGACTGTATTACACGGGGAATGGTTGCAATTGAATGTAATCATTCGGTTCCTCAAGGTCACTCCAAACAGCCGAATGACCTATTACACACAACCATATGGCCGGGCTGGTTGAATGGTTCACAGCCTCCTTGAGGCACGGCCTGCTTGTCACGATTTACAAAAAGTTGAGAATTGTTGGAATTGTTTGAACAAAATTGTCCAGAATTAATTCTTATATTTTATTATCATGAATAATTTCGATCACAAACTGCAAAATAGAAGGAATTTTCAACTTCAAACGTCACTAATGACTATTGACTGTTGATGTAATTTGACAAACGTCAATGTTTTGACATTGAGATCAGCTGGTTCGCTATTTGGTTTCCTATTGGATGAATCGGATCACGTGGGCTCTATTCAGTGAATGCAACCCGAGAATATAGAACTATTTCCAATTGCGTCAATTGAACTCTATTCATCAGCCGAATGGAGGTGAGTCATCTGCGCTTGCGCGCATCAATTGCAACCAACCTATTCGGGCTATTCATTCCCCGTGTAATATGGCCTTTAGTTATCATTTGACACGGTTGCAACGTGAGTCGGCAAGGCCTCGTACAAGTCTTCGCCGCTATCATCTATTATCTCACTTCGAGTGTTAAAACTAGTACAACTCATTGTATATTATTTGTTATATCTATTTATTTATTGAATCAATTACACTATATCTATTTCACAGACTCTATTCTTATTTTTCTCACTAGGAACAACCAAAAATATCCCAACAATCAACAACAAAATCACAACAATCGCCAAAGAATGTATACAATAAAACAAATCAGACAAACCATGAATCTAAGCCTTCTGTAGTCTACACTGCAGGTCGTGACACATTGAATTGCGTACTTAGAGCCAATAGCTAATCCATAACCATCATGTAGTGCTTGTGATGCTGTGTCCACTAGGTAACCTTGCGTGTGAAACTGTGTTTGATGATTTATGGAGATAGGCCTATACAAAAATGACCACAATTCTTGCCCTCTGACCATGGAGTTGTATACAGGGACGTTCACAAGCCGCGTATACCAGATCGCGTACCTCCCGATACATCCAATCGGCGGCCATGTTCTTCTTCCACTGCCAGTTGGAGCTAATCCCACGTTGGTACTTCAGACACTGAATATAATACAAGTATCTGCAGGCCCACACCTGTCAACAATCAGCTTGAACAGTGAACATGGCCGCCGTTACCCACTATTCGAATGTCATCAAGTAGTACAAGTTATAACACTGAGTTATACCTCCAGTTACGACAGTTCTGTGGACTACTCAATGGTTGAATGGTCGTCTTCTGACGAAAACCTACTGAGATGTGCACTCCTGATTACCCCACGCCCCTCTCCACCCTATATAGCAACTACAAAGAAAAGCCAACATTTCATCTCGGTTCTTCGCATTGCTACCAACCATACCAACGTCCCAACACTTGAGACGCGTCAATACCAACCGAACAAGTAAAATATCCACACCAAACATATAACAAGGTTACAATTTCCTTTCTCGTTCTTCACACGTTTCGTGTACTCAGTGCGTATATCCAACACGCGTCAACACAAATAACACGACTGAAGCGCGGGCTTTCACAACGAACTTCCTTCCTTTCTGTGTGGCGCGTTGAGCGAACAAGGTTATCGCTGCTAACGCCACGCGGAGTGGCAGCAGTCACATCACACAGGGTGAAGACCAGGGGGATGTAAGTGATGGTGCCACGCTAGAAATATCAAGTCTGAAGAAACAGAGGGAGAGGGAAGATGATTCGGGTGTAGCAATTGAACAGAGAGAGTTTATATGATCGAAAAAAAAAGGTGAGACGAAGAGGTATAAGAAATAAGACGTGACAAAATACGTTGATATACTACGCAATTGAATTTCGAGGAACGGTTATTGGAGGAGGCGGTACTTTCGGAATGAGAGGGTATGAAGTCCAGAGGCACACACTCGCAGAAAAGAATATATATATATATATATATATATATATATATATATATATATATATATATATATATTTATATATATATATATATATATATATATATATATATATATATAAATATATATATATATATATATATATATATTCATATATATATATATATATATATATATATATATATATATATATATAAATATATATATATATTCATATATATATATATATATATATATATATATATATATATATAAATATATATATATATATATATATATAAATATATATATATATATATATATATATATATATATATATATATATATATATATATGTATATATATATATTCATTAATATATATTCATATATATACATATATATATATATATATATATATATATATATATATATATATATATATATAAATATATATATATATTCATATATATATATATATATATATATATATATATATATATATATATATATATATATATAAATATATATATATATATATATATATATATATATATATATATATATATAAATATATATGTATATATGTATATATATATATATATATATATATATATATATATATATATATATATATATATATATATATATATGTATATATATATATGTATATAGGCCTATGGGCCCCATATTTATATATATATATATATATGTATATGTATATATATATATATATATATATATATATATATATATATATATATATATATATATATATACATATATATATATATATATATATATATATATATATATATATATATATATATATATATATATATATATATGTATATATAAATATATATATATATATATATATATATATATATATATATATATATATATTCATATATTTTTATAAATATATATATATATATATATATATATATACATATATTTATATATTTTTATAAATATATATATATATATATATATATATATATATATATATATATATATATATATATATATATATATATATATATATATATATATATATATATACATATTTCTCTCATTTAGGCCCTATCAACTAATTATATAGCTTGAATGGAATTGGACTTGAATATGATCAAATATTGAACTGAAATGAGAGATTGAGATTGATAATGCTAGATAATCAAAGGATATCGCACAAATAATAATGACGATTCATTCCACCCTAATTATCGAGAAAACTAGAGATTCTAATCACATCTTCTGAGATGAAGATATTCCGACTTGTCCTTCATGACCCATCCCCTCTTCTGAGTGATGATGTGGGCATTTATCACCCGATTCTGTACCAAAACATCACCACAATCGGGTAATGTCCACGTCAAGACACAGTTGGGGGGGAGAGGTTCTGGAGAACAAATGAATCGATTAAAATATCTCGAATCAAATGAGGATCTCTGGTTCTCTCTGAAATTGGGGAAGGAATTGCGTGATGATTCTTACAAATCTAGCACAGGGTTGTAATAGCTTTCAATTATTGATTGAGAAAATGTACATGATCGGAGGTGAAATGTTGCCAGATGTGGTTAGTTGGATGAGCGACAGCGAAGTCTGCCATCCTTCTCTCTTATAGAACTTTGTCTGTGATTATTATTATTGGCTGTGTCAATTGTTTATATAACCTAACTACATATTAATTGCATTGTCAATTTATTGTTATATTATTATATCAATGAGCCTGTATTTGATATTTCCAATATCTGAAATAGTATTAGTCAACTAAAATGTTCAATATAGGGTATTGTTTTACAACTATTCTCAGGAATCAATATTAATTAGTTTAAATTTTAATTACTTATACTGTTATTGTTGAGGTTAGGACTGAACCTCGCCCTTTTGTTGTTCTATATGCAAACAAATCAAGACGCGCTTCTATTCTATTCTATTATTATTATTGTCGTCGGTTTGTTTGTGGGCACTGCACAGGTCGCACAATTTGACTGATCGACATGAAACTTATCAACTCGTGCACTCATCCGACTTGGAACTGTGCAGTTTTCGAGTCGCATTGGTTGAACCATTTCTGAGAAATGCAATCTCAAAGTTTGGAAAGAATATGAGATCAGGGCGGGCGAGAAAATTTGAGAAACAAAATCTCGCCAAAAACATTGGAATTCTCACTGAATGTAGACACACGATCGATGGATATTATAGTCCAACGCGAAATATGCCTTGTAAGATGAGCGAGATATCTGAATAAGGTTTAATAACAGTCCTACATTTGCTACTTTATCGACTCTGGTATTCTACACACTTTGTCCTTCATTTAATTGCTACTTCATCTTCTCTGGTATTCTACACACCTTGACGAATATGAAGAATATGCAATGCTTGGGCAAATATCGAATCTAGAAAGCAGTGAATCTCGGCAACTCAAGAGTGTCATCATTTTCTATAATGATATTTGATGACTCAAAACAGATAATTCAATTATTTTCTTCAAAACGGCTGATCCGAATTGCATACAAAATTGTGATAATGTGTATCAATCATGTTTACACATTTACAGAGAATTTCATCTCATTTGAAGAGATTTTATTTTTCAAATTTTTTTACTCAGCCCAATCTTAGGGGGTTTTTAGAAACTTTGAGATGATATTTCTTCAAAATTTGTTCAACCGATTCATACCAAAAACTATACAGTTCTAAGTTGGATACGTTTGCGTCTAAAAAAAAAGTTTCATGTTGATCAGTCAAACCCTGCGACCTGTGCAGTGCCCACAAAAAAAAAAAAAAAAAAAAAAAAAAAAAACACACACAGACAAAGCCCTATAAGAGTGAGATGGAGACTTCGCTACACTCATCCAATTATAGGCCTGTGTAGGCCTATGCAATTCGGATCAGCTGTTCCGAGGGAAATAATTTGATACATTTTTTGTACTCATCAAATGGATGGAAATGAAATCAGTAAAACGTGGCCAAGACTCACGGCTTTCTAGATCCAACAGTTATCGAATCAAGTCTATTTCATGATTCCATGATGGTATATTTCGAGTCAAGGTGTGTAGATTTTTGGATTAAACTCCCTGATAGATATCTCACTTATCACACAATACATATGCTGCGTTTGTGTAGTAAGATGAGCGTATAGCCAGGATTTACATTTCATATATCGAAATAAATTGGGCTTCGTTCTTTTTTCTCTGTAATTTTGTGCGCGCTCACAAGTCAGGTGAGAAAACGATCAACTCGGAACCATTTCTACATATTGACATCATATCAGAATCGGTCAAATCTTCAGAGAAATCGGTTCAACGGTTTTTCAGAAAATAATTGGAACGTTTGAAAATCCTCATAAGAATAACCCGGAGGGAAAATACTTGAAAATCAAGAATTGGCTCTTCAATTTTCAGCGAATATAGAGAACAGTCACTATTGTACACATCCTCAGAGGTTGTTGAAACAATCGGATGAGAAATAATGGAGAAATCGCATTTCACATCGATTAGAGATATGACTATCAATAACGTAACGGGATAAGCAACATGGCGCTTTCCTCTCGCACCATACGTATATCAAAGAGATGCCGCCTCACAAATGTTATGATGATTTGATGGTATTGTTGTATGTTGATCTATACAAGTAATACATGTAATGCAATCTGTGAATCCAGCTCTTTCCAACTACATTAAGCAATATTGGAATAAATTCCATCTGAATTGGCCAATCTAAATTTAAAATACGTCTGTAAAAGCATTTACTCCCCTAGTCAAGAGCCCTACTGCTATATTTACCATTTGATAACTGGATAATTACTCATCACCTACGAGAAAGATCAGAAACAATGCAAGTATACAACTATGTACTATACACTGAAATACGAGCCTAATACGTACGATCTGATTTGAAATTGCGAATCTCACAAATGTACACGAAAGCGCGCTGATTCCATCATGATGAAAATGGCCTGATGTTAAAAGGATAGGATTTACGCCATGTTGCTTATCCCGTTACGTTATTGATAGACATAGGTCAAATGGATGGAAATGAAAGCAGTAAAATGTGGCCAAGACTCACGGCTTTCTAGATCCAACAGTTATCGAATCAAGTATATTTCGGGTCGAGGTGTGTAGATTTTTGGATTATACTCCTCGATAGATATCTCACTTATCATACAATACCTATGACTATCAATAACGTAACGGGATAAGCAACACGACGCTTTCCTTTCGCACCATGCGTATATCAAAGGGATGCCGCCTCACAAATGTTATGATGATTTGCTGGTATTATTGTATGTTGATCTATACAAGGAATAGATGTGATGCAATCTGTGAATCCAGCTCTTTCCAACTGCATTAAACAATATTGGGATAAATTGCATTTGAATTGGACAATCTAAATTTGAAATACGTCTGTAAAAGCATTTGGTCCCCTAGTCAAGAGCCCTACTGCTATATTCACCATTTGATAACTGGATAATTACTCATCATCTACGAGAAAGATCAGAAGCAATGCAAGTATACAACTATGTACTATACACTGAAATACGAGCCCAATACGTACGATCTGATTTGAAATTGCGAATCTCACAAATGTACACGAAAGCGCGCTGATTCCATCATGATGAAAATGGCCTGATGTTAAAAGGATAGGATTTACGCCATGTTGCTTATCCCGTTACGTTATTGATAGACATAGGTCAAATGGATGGAAATGAAAGCAGTAAAATGTGGCCAAGACTCACGGCTTTCTAGATCCAACAGTTATCGAATCAAGTATATTTCGGGTCGAGGTGTGTAGATTTTTGGATTATACTCCTCGATAGATATCTCACTTATCATACAATACCTATGACTATCAATAACGTAACGGGATAAGCAACACGACGCTTTCCTTTCGCACCATGCGTATATCAAAGGGATGCCGCCTCACAAATGTTATGATGATTTGCTGGTATTATTGTATGTTGATCTATACAAGGAATAGATGTGATGCAATCTGTGAATCCAGCTCTTTCCAACTGCATTAAACAATATTGGGATAAATTGCATTTGAATTGGACAATCTAAATTTGAAATACGTCTGTAAAAGCATTTGGTCCCCTAGTCAAGAGCCCTACTGCTATATTCACCATTTGATAACTGGATAATTACTCATCATCTACGAGAAAGATCAGAAGCAATGCAAGTATACAACTATGTACTATACACTGAAATACGAGCCCAATACGTACGATCTGATTTGAAATTGCGAATCTCACAAATGTACACGAAAGCGCGCTGATTCCATCATGATGAAAATGGCCTGATGTTAAAAGGATAGGATTTACGCCATGTTGCTTATCCCGTTACGTTATTGATAGACATAGGTCAAATGGATGGAAATGAAAGCAGTAAAATGTGGCCAAGACTCACGGCTTTCTAGATCCAACAGTTATCGAATCAAGTATATTTCGGGTCGAGGTGTGTAGATTTTTGGATTATACTCCTCGATAGATATCTCACTTATCATACAATACCTATGACTATCAATAACGTAACGGGATAAGCAACACGACGCTTTCCTTTCGCACCATGCGTATATCAAACGGATGCCGCCTCACAAATGTTATGATGATTTGCTGGTATGATTGTATGTTGATCTACACAAGTAATAGATGTAATGCAATCTGTGAATCCAGCTCTTTCCAACTGCATTAAACAATATTGGGATAAATTCCATCCGAATTGGCCAATCTAAATTAAAAATACGTCTGTAAAAGCATTTAGACCCCTAGTCAAGAGCCCTACTGCTATATTCACCATTTGATAACTGGATAATTACTCATCATCTACGAGAAAGATCAGAAACAATGCAAGTATACAACTATGTAATATACATTGAAATATGAGCCTAATACGTACGATTTGATTTGAAATTGCGAATCTCAGAAATGTACACGAAAGCGCGCTGATTCCATTATGGTGAAAACGGCATAATGTTAAAAGGAGCCATGTTGCTTATCCCGTTACGTCATTGATAGTCATGGCGCATCACGGAACAGTTTTCTCAGTCATCTAAAGGAGTCATCAGCTGGTTGGGTTTTTGAACTTTTGATGTGATCCAAGGTCTGTAAATGTTGATTGAGCTGACAAATTATTTACCATTGTAGATTTCCATAATTATAAGCTCATCTCTCAACGCAAATCTCGCGTTTTCCCGGTTTTAATTATGGGTGAATAATTTCAACTTTGTTTTGTATACATTGTGCATAGAGAGAATGACAATTTAATTGACGGCTGTCCGCATAGCGGGATACCAAGATGGTACAGCGTAATATAGTCAATACATAGTACAATGGTTATTTACCAAAGTGATAAAAAATTGATTACAGAAAAATCCTGGAATATTATAAAACTAATTTAATTGAGGGTAGATAACAAAAGTATGAAAAAAAAGCTTCACTGCTGACCACACGTTCAGTTCGCAGACAACCCCTCTCCCATCTCTCTCCTTCAGATGAGGTAAGACTGTCAACTCCTAGCATTGGAAGAGAATACACGCGAAGTATTTTGTTATTACCACTTCTAGTAAAGGTTTGGCAGCGTGTCGAGAAAAAGGCGATAGCAAATAGCCAAGGGGGGCCCAAAGGCAATGTGATGTTGAACTTTCTATCTGACCCACTCCTGGTCACTTCCACCCAGTAACCAGCAAGGAGTCAAACCCGGTCCCTAAGGAGCACACAAAGTATAGACGGGAATTGGATTCTCTTCCTTCTGAACTCTCTATAGGCTTAGAAAGGATATGGTAGGATAGTCACCATTTTTGAGAAACTTCTTGACCCGTCCACACTAACTTAGATGAAGGCTTACAAAAAAATAGGGAGGGTACATTTTCAGTTTTCAGTGCTGTAGGTTCGAGTCTGAATTGGTTTTGTTCTACAATTGATAATTCAGCACATCAATTATTATTCGAACAATTAAATATTTGGTTTTCGACGTTTGTATTCAGACGAGCTTTGGCGAGGATTCAATTTGACATACTGAAAAAATTGGTGTTCGTTTTTATGTTTTTTTTTAATGTTTTTTTTGTCGGTTCTCCACAGGTCAAACGGCTACAGCTATCAACTTCAAACTTTTTTTCATAATGGTTCCTCGAGTAACTCAGATCTGTATGGTTTTTTGGCATTATCGGGTGGTAACTTTTTTTTTATGAATTCAAGAAATTTCAAAAATGCTCATTGAAATAACACGGCGGAAAAAAAAGAAAATATTTTTATTTTCAAAAAAACGAAATTCCGCGTGAAGTTGATTCACATTTTGATACACATCTCTGAAATTTTTCAGTCATTTCGAAGATAAACCATAAAATGTGCTAAATTGGTACCACTCGAAGCAGTTTTTACCCATTTCTAACTCAAATGTCACCCAATTGGCGAATGTAGGCAAAAGTTTGGCAAAGAAGTCGACATACTATTACTTTCCGCTCGTTTATAACAACGCGTATATAGCGTTTTCCTACCTTACTGCTGCCCTCGATAGCTCAGTGAGCTAAGGCACCGCTTCAGAAACTATAGTCACCGTTGGGCGTGACTTTGAGTCCCGCATTAGGCATGGGTTTCTGTGAACGTTCTCTCACTAATCATCACTTCATACATTCATAATCACCTGCTCATTCGTACCCCCGTATAACCTAGCTGTTGGTGGGGTCGTTAAGCTCACTCGTACCCCGTATAACCTAGCTATTGGTGGGGTCGTTAAGCTCACTCGTACCCCGTATAACCTAGCTGTTGGTGGGGTCGTCAAGCTCACTCGTACCCCGTATAACCTAGCTGTTGGTGGGGTCGTAGAGCTCATTCGTACCCCCGTATAACCTAGCTGTTGGTGGGGTCGTAGAGCTCACTCTTACCCCCGTATAACCTAGCTGTTGGTGGGGTCGTCATGCTCACTCTTACCCCCGTATAACCTAGCTGTTGGTGGGGTCGTCATGCTCACTCGTACCCCGTATAACCTAGCTGTTGGTGGGGTCGTTAAGCTCATTCGTACCCCCGTATAACCTAGCTGTTGGTGGGGTCGTAGAGCTCATTCGTACCCCCGTATAACCTAGCTGTTGGTGGGGTCGTTAAGCTCACTCGTACCCCGTATAACCTAGCTGTTGGTGGGGTCGTCATGCTCACTCGTACCCCGTATAACCTAGCTGTTGGTGGGGTCGTTAAGCTCATTCGTACCCCCGTATAACCTAGCTGTTGGTGGGGTCGTAGAGCTCACTCGTACCCCGTATAACCTAGCTGTTGGTGGGGTCGTCATGCTCACTCGTACCCCGTATAACCTAGCTGTTGGTGGGGTCGTTAAGCTCATTCGTACCCCCGTATAACCTAGCTGTTGGTGGGGTCGTTAAGCTCACTCGTACCCCGTATAACCTAGCTGTTGGTGGGGTCGTCATGCTCACTCGTACCCCGTATGACCTAGCTGTTGGTGGGGTCGTCAAGCTCACTCGTACCCCCGTATAACCTAGCTGTTGGTGGGGTCGTTAAGCTCATTCGTACCCCCGTATAACCTAGCTGTTGGTGGGGTCGTAGAGCTCATTCGTACCCCCGTATAACCTAGCTGTTGGTGGGGTCGTAGAGCTCACTCTTACCCCCGTATAACCTAGCTGTTGGTGGGGTCGTCATGCTCACTCTTACCCCCGTATAACCTAGCTGTTGGTGGGGTCGTCATGCTCACTCGTACCCCGTATAACCTAGCTGTTGGTGGGGTCGTCAAGCTCACTCGTACCCCGTATAACCTAGCTGTTGGTGGGGTCGTTGAGCTCACTCGTACCCCGTATAACCTAGCTGCTGGTGGGGTCGTAGAGCTCACTCGTACCCCGTATAACCTAGCTATTGGTGGGGTCGTCAAGCTCACTCGTACCCCCGTATAACCTAGCTGTTGGTGGGGTCGTTGAGCTCACTCGTACCCCGTATAACCTAGCTATTGGTGGGGTCGTCAAGCTCACTCGTACCCCGTATAACCTAGCTGTTGGTGGGGTCGTTGAGCTCACTCGTACCCCGTATAACCTAGCTGCTGGTGGGGTCGTAGAGCTCACTCGTACCCCGTATAACCTAGCTATTGGTGGGGTCGTCAAGCTCACTCGTACCCCCGTATAACCTAGCTGTTGGTGGGGTCGTTGAGCTCACTCGTACCCCGTATAACCTAGCTATTGGTGGGGTCGTCAAGCTCACTCGTACCCCCGTATAACCTAGCTGTTGGTGGGGTCGTTGAGCTCACTCGTACCCCGTATAACCTAGCTATTGGTGGGGTCGTCAAGCTCACTCGTACCCCCGTATAACCTAGCTGTTGGTGGGGTCGTTGAGCTCACTCGTACCCCGTATAACCTAGCTGTTGGTGGGGTCGTAGAGCTCATTCGTACCCCCGTATAACCTAGCTGTTGGTGGGGTCGTTGAGCTCACTCGTACCCCGTATAACCTAGCTGCTGGTGGGGTCGTTGAGCAGAATCAATCATGAAACATTATACCAGAGATTCTGGTTATGCTTCAAGTGATAATAATGGAAACCATTCATCAAAAATGTATTTACATTTGCAAATCAGAATTGAAATTCTATATTCTACTTCTATGAATGTATTTCTCAAGATTTTGTCTCATATATTCCTCCTCTGCTTGGCGGCAGTTTTCTTTAGCCACGGGTCATGGGACATTGCGCTTCATTCTTGTACACTGTGTACGCCACCGTGTGTATAAGTGATCACTTAGATAGACTGTTCCATCTTTAATTCCCTCTTTTATGAATATATAGGAGAGGAAAGTTCATGGGATCGTATTTAGCTCCTGTTTCACCATAGATTCACACTAGGAAAACGCTATATACGCGTTGTTAGACGAGCGGAAAGTGATAGTATGTCGACTTCATTGCCAAACTTTTGCCTAAATTCGCCAATTGGGTGATATTTAAAAGTTATGAATGGGTAAAAACTGCTTCGAGTGGTACCAATTTAGTACATTCCATGTTTTTTATTCGAAATGGCTGACCCGATCAAGCTGAGAATTTCCAGAAATGTGTATCAAGATGTAATTCAACTTCACACAAAATTTCATTTTTTTTGAAAATAAAAATTTCCAATTTTTTTCCGTCGTGTTATTCTAATGAGTATTTTTGAAATTTCTAAAATTCCAAAAAATGAAAGTTACGACCCGATAATGCCAGAAAACTATACAGATCTAAGCTGGATAAGAAACCATGATGAGAAAAAGTTTGAAGGTAATAACTGTGGCCGTTTGACTTGTGGAGAACCGACAAAAAAACATGAAAAAAACAAAAATGAATGAATAAAAAAAAAAAAAAAAAAAAAAAAAGAACACCAATTTTCTTCAGTATGTCAAATTGCATCCTCGCTAAAGCTCGTCTAATAACCCAGATACGTTACCCATCATTAAGAAGGCGTACATATTTGTGTCTCAGCAGTAGCTTCACACAGCTTTGCAGACCGGGAAGTTTCCTACATATTCGACATATTTAGTGATGATGTAGAATGCCTCGCTTAGATTATATTTGAAAATGTCCAATATGGCCGCCGAGATTGAAACGAGCATATGTCGCTATCGGCCGCAAAAGTAACACGTATCTCGGTAAAGGTGTTGCATTAAGGCTCAAGCACACCTAATGGCTCGCGGAGGTTCCCTAGTTCAGGGATTGTGAAGCAACGATAAGAGATAAACGCATGCAGTTTATTGCGTATTATCAATGAAAGATGATTCTATGATCATGGTTGAACAATTAGAACGATATTTATACCTGGAGTCGTAGAAATGAGTGTGAACCTGACATAAATTTGAGCCTTGTAAACTCAAAATAAAAGTAGGTAAATTAATAGGTAAAGATGGGAAAAAATGAGATGAGGTATTTTTTTCAAACCACGAGCATAGCATAAATTCGAGCCTTGTGAACTCAAAATGAAAGTAGGTAATTAGACGAGCTTTAGCGAGGATTCAATTTGACATACTGAAAAAAATTGGTGTTCGTTTTTAGGTTTTTTTTTTTTTATGTTTTTTTGTCGGTTCTCTACAGGTCAAACGGCTACAGCTATCAACTTCAAACTTTTTTTCGTCATGGTTCCTCATCTAACTTAGATCTGTATAGTTTTGTGGCATTATCGGGTGGTAACTTTTTTTTTTATGAATTTTAGAAATTTCAAAAATCCTCATTAGAATAACCCGGAGGAAAATACTTGAAAAATCAAAATTTTTCAAGACCTCTCAAATTTTCGCAGAATATAAAGGAAACTATTAAGCACATTTTGAGAGATTTTTTGCATCAATCGGATGAGAAATAACGAAGAAAACGCATTTATAATGCATTTTCCCATCAATTTAGGCTATTACGGGAACCAATTAAATCTATAGCAACAAGTGTCAGCAATTAATTCAAAAGGATTGAAATGAATGAAGAGGAAGGCCGTGACATAACTGATTCTCGTAAGGTTTTTGAACGTTTGGAGTGATCCAAGGTCTGTAGATGTAGATTGGGTTGACAAATTATTTTTCATTCTAGATTTCTATACCCCTAAGCTCGTCTAACAACGCGCATCCCGCGTTTTCCTAGTTAATAGTTAAAGATGGGAAAAAATGGGATGAGGTATTTTTTTTCAAACCACGAGTACAGCATAGTCTCTGCTTCGGGCCTCTGAATGATACTCAAATAGGAAATTATACAGACAGAAAATTTCTCATAGACTAGGAAAACGCGGGATGCGCGTTGTTAGACGAGCTTAGGGGGTATAGAAATCTAGAATGAAAAATAATTTGTCAACCCAATCTACATCTACAGACCTTGGATCACTCCAAACGTTCAAAAACCTTACGAGAATCAGTTATGTCACGGCCTTCCTCTTCATTCATTTCAATCGTTTCGAATTAATTGGTGACACTTGTTGCTATAGATTTAATTGGTTCCCGTAATAGCCTAAATTGATGGGAAAATGCTTTATAAATGCGTTTTCTTCGTTATTTCTCATCCAATTGATGCGAAAAATCTCTCAAAATGTGCTTTATAGTTTCCTTTATATTCGGCGAAAATTTGAGAGGTCTTGAAAAATTTTGATTTTTCAAGTATTTTCCTCCGGGTTTTTCTAATGGGGATTTTTGAAATTTCTAAAATTCATAAAAAAAAAGTTACCACCCGATAATGCCACAAAACTAGACAGATCTATAAGTTAGATGAGGAACCATGACGAAAAAAAGTTTGAAGTTGATAGCTGTAGCCGTTTGACCTGTGGAGAACCGACAAAAAAACATAAAAACAAAAAAAAAAAAAAAAACATAAAAACGAACACCAATTTTTTTCAGTATGTCAAATTGAATCCTCGCTAAAGCTCGTCTAAGAAATGTTTATTCCTCAAGCAACCGCTTTCCATAATATTTGTTGCTAATTTTTTTACATGTTTTTATGTATTTAACAACATCAAAAGTGTTTCATATATTTCCGTGTTTACATTTTGTTTCGATTTAACAAAGTTCTAGAATATCGCGTGTTACGGTACAGTCGTGTCTTATCAATATCACGGATGAGGAACCCTTCATTTATTAGTGACAGTATGAAAACTTCCTCTGTGTCGATCTACGTCACATATGAGGATAGTGTCTATTTATCTTATTTGAAATAAATTCAATTCATCTTTGATAGACACTAATCATAAGAGCAAACCAACCTTATAAAGGGCAACTCAACCCAGAAACTTGATATTAACGAGCAATAACTATATTCATTTCCTTAATTTTAGAGAAAACTACAAAGGGGCATTCATGTACACCTAGCAAGCTCTAGCAAGGCATGGAACCTGTTTAACAACTGTCATGGCGGCAATTTACTATCAACTTTGCCTGGTGGTTTTTGATGATAGCAAGTTGCGACCGCTAGCATCTTTGCTAGACGTATACATGAATGCCCCCTAGCTGAACCAAAGAAACATCAATCAATGTATTCTTCATTGCATTTATATTTTAATCTCTGTTATTGCTTCAATTAATGAGTAGGCCAAATTACTAGGCAAACGAGTTATGTATTCCCGCGTTGATGGATGGTTGATGGTTGACATATCAGCTTATATCTTTTATTTCTTATTTTTTTATATTGGGTTCAACGACGCACTGTGATGATGACTGAGATCTATTGGCGTCAGATGAATGATTAATGAGATGATGTGATGATGAGATGAAGGTTTTTATGGGTAGTGGAAAGGATAATGATGAGGTTGGAAGCGGTTGTGGCCTATATTGTGGGAACCATCCCGGCATTAGCCTAGACTACAGAGGGAAACCTCGAGAAACCCCTGTAAAGATGGACGGTGGCGGGGATCGAACCGGGTCCGATATGTCCCTTCACCTCCCGGATCACACGAAGCAGGTGCGCTTACCACTCAGCTACTGTGCCGGTACTTTAATCTTTGGATTGGTTATTATTATATATATATATATATATATATATATATATATATATATATATATATATATATATATATATATATATATATATATATATATATATATATACACCTTGAGATCCAAATCATTACGTCACGGCCATCCTATTTCCCGATCAATTTCTATGATAGTAAAGAAGGCTTTGTTTTAATCGTTTCCACACCTGTTTCTTAGATTTAAATGGTTTCTTGATAGCTTCGAGTGATTTGAAAAATTGGATTATATATTTTTTTACAACAAAACGGCTGATCTATTGGACCGAAAGTTTGGAACGAGGTGTAGGCCTATACTTATTGCAATTCCCTGAAAATTTGAATTCTCTCGAAGGAAATATTTTTGACAAATTTTTTCCTCTGGGTTATTCTTATGGGATTTTTTAAAATTTTGAAATGAGTTTTCTCAGAAGTGGCTCAACCGATCGCGCCTCAAAACTATACAGTATAGAGTTAGATAAGTTAGATAAGGACACCTGTGTATGCTAAGTTTCAACTGATCTTGAATCTTCGTTTGACCTGTGGAGCGCGAACAAAAAGAAAAAAAAGGAACTTTTTTTTCGGGTATGGTGAAATTGAGTCTTCGCTTCGCTCATCCAATAATTGATTTGATTCATTTGTTCTCTAGGACTCATCCCGTTTTCCGAGTCATGACGTAGACATCAGGCCCACCCGATACTGTCCGTGTTGCTTCAAGGAACCGGCAATGCCTACGTCAGCATGGCTCACGTCTCTGGAGACCACAAAAACCAATCATTAGCTCTGAAATTGAGGTGATGATTCCTAGTTTTCACTGAAATTGGATGATTCTTTTTTCAAGGGTGTGGCCATAGTACGAAAATTATTTTTGTCAAAATTTTTTTTTTCAGTTTTGTCAGCGATCATTTGAAGAATTCGTGACCACAACTCATGCGTGTTTTTTTTTGTTATATTTCAAGATTTAAATTCAACACAGACGGTAATGCGTAATTGAAACTTCAGGTACGTTTTCCCAAGAACTACGTTTTCTCTGACTTGTCACAACATAACTCAAAAACTACTGGTCTGATTTGAAATGTTTTTATTTAGAAATGTGTATTTTAATTGTCATTATCTTGTGAACCAAAACTATGAAAATAATCGGTACATATGAATATTCAGGTGTGAATGTGTGGCCTCAAAATCATATACAATCTGTATTAGATTTGAAATGATTGATTAAATTACTAAAAAGTGCAATAGATTTTTTCTGGAACTTCACAAGATAACAGTGTGTATGACGAACAATATCATCCAGAACTCAACGAGATGGATATATTTTTGAATTTCAAACCATGTGAATTGTGGCTCCATGTTTTGTATTCTGAAAAAAAAAACATGGCATTTCTCAAATTAAATTAAAATTATTGATCAATTTTTTTTCCATTTTTTTCTGGATCATATGTGAGCAATAGAATGATGGATATAGTGTGCAAGTTTCAATGATTTGTGGTGATTGGTTCAGCGTAAAATAATTCTTTTATTTGGTCATAATTACCCTATTCCATGCTGTGCCCCTACCCCCTTAACGGTCAGAAAGACTGTAAATGTCAGACTAGTCAATGAGAATATGTCATCTAATATATATATAAGAGGTCGTGTTTTTCCCGACGTACAGTTCGTAATTTCGTATATATATAAAGCTATCTAACCCGGGGATCATTATAGTCCATTTATTTATGTTGTTATGGAAGGTCTACATCAGCCATGAAATTAACTTTATAACTGTAATATTTCAAGCTTGAGATGTCTTCCTGTACAGTCTTCCCTTCCTGTCAACCCGAACTTGTCAATTATTGAGCCGGTTTCTGGAAGAATCTTCCAGTAACATTATTACCAGAGAATAAAATACGGCGACTCGGCGAGAAGAGGATTACGATTATGACGTCATCACGTAGGATAAATAGATAACAGATGTTATGTGTGGAGCTTTTGTTGGGCTCTTCCGTTATTTCAGGAAGTGCAGGGTGAGAAATGGGTTCACTCTCAGAGAGAGAGGTTCATTTTTTTAGAAAAATACTTTAAAAAAATTCTTCGATAGCTCTAAAAAATTTTACAGAATCTAAAAAAAATACTATGCACAATTTCAGTGATTCATGCAACAATCGAATGAGAAATAACTGAGAAAACGTATTTTCACATTATTCACATATCTTAAAAACACGTACCAATCTAGAAGACAATTATGTGTAATATTGATCACTGCTCTATCTGGTGGTGTTTTATAAATTTGTAGAAACTTGATGTGATGCCTCCTCTATACCTCAAATATTGACATCTTTGATGCAGTGCGTGTTGGCATCCAAGATGCGATGGAAAGAATATTCACCGATAATGCAATTAAATGAAATATGGATACTTATTCGTTTGGGGCATGCGGACTTCTCACACGATTCCGATCACATATATAAACCGTCCAGATGTAAGTTACTAGTAATATAACTTTTGTTACTATATTAATTAATTTACAGTTTGGATGATAGACAATTATTTAACCTCACTATCTCCGTTTTACTTCTTACGAGACTGTTTCAGACAACTGAGCAAAAGTGAACGTCATCACACGTGTATTCGTAAACAAAGTTAGTTCCTTTTATCACTACTACCTACGCACGGTCAACAGTTCTAAATGCGCGGACAGAAACCGTGACATATTTTCAACATGGGAGGGATAGGAAGTAAAGACACCATCTCCAACGGGCAAACGCAACCCTCAATGCATCTTGTTCAAAGCTGGAAACCATACCATTAGAATATATATATATATATATATATATATATATATATATATATATATATATATATATATATATATATATATATATATATATAGCAACAAGTGTCACCAATTAATTTAGAATTATTGAAATGAGTGATGAGTGAAATTGGAAGGCCGTGACATAATTTTTGCCGGTAGTTTTTTTGAACGTTTGAAGTTATCCAAGGTCTGTAGTTGTAGATTGAGCCGTTGAGTTATTTTTCACTGTAGATTTCCATACCTCTATTAGCTCGTCTCACAACGAATATCCAGCGTTTCAAAATTGTGCAGGTATTTATAATC
>OZ023328.1:3958420-3968420 GCA_964007535.1 Brachyptera risi | reverse complement strand
TCTTAAATTCATAAAAAAAAGTTAACATCCGATAATGCCAAAAAACTATACAGATCTAAGTTAGATAAGGAAACATTACGAAAAAAAATTCGAAGTTGATAGGTCTAGCCGTTTGACCTGTGGAGAACCGAGAAAAAACATGAAAAAAAAAACATAAAAACGAACACCAATTTTTTTCAGTATGTCAAACGCTGAAGCTATGTCAGTATGTCATTATCAGTATACTAGTATTACATATAATACATATATTATAATATATTATAATTATATTATAATACATATATACTAATTTCAGTATGTCAAATTGAATCCTCGCTAAAGCTCGTCTAATCAGAGTCTAAAGCAGATTCGAGTCAGTTGGTCACCCTGCTTGAACTATAAGCCACGCACAAAATTACACAAACTATACAAAATGGAACGGTGTCAAAATTTCTGCATCAAATAAAATGGAAGTCTTTGTTACGCTCTTCCAATTATACAATTCAATTTGATTCTTCACAAATTGCATGCTACGTACAATTGATGACGTCATTACTACTCACGAGATCAACAGAAAGAAACATGAACTATTTCAAAACTGTACTTATCTTAACAAATTGAAATTGATTGAAAAAATCAAAACTCTTGATGGTTCTAATCAGAATTAATTTTAAAATGAAATGTATTTCCAAATTGAACTTCAAAATTGAACAAACATCAGCTATTGAGAGCTGATATAATCTGAAACTTGGAGTTTAAAACAATAGGACCTATTTTCATCAATTAAAATTATTTTAAATATTATTTCGAATATTATTATCATTATCATTATTGTTAATCATCAATTAATTTACTTAATATCATATAATGTTATGAGCTACATTTATAAGTTAGTAAGTTGATAATTGTAAACTGCTAACCATTCCGATTTCCTCGGAAGAGGGTTGAAGGAATTATTGAATGAATACATGAATGAATGAATATTATCCACCCATTAATCATTAGACGAGCTTTAGCGAGGATTCAATTTGACATACTGAAAAAATTGGTGTTCGTTTTTATGTTTTTTTTTATGTTTTTTTGTCGGTTCTCCACAGGTCAAACGGCTACAGCTATCAACTTCAAACTTTTTTCATAATGTTTCCTTATCTAACTTGGATCTGTATAGTTTTGTGGCATCATCGTGTCATAACTTTTTTTCTTATGAATTTTATAAATTACAAAAATACCCATTGAAAATAATAACACGTCGAAAAGGAAGGAATTTTTTCCATTTTCAAAAGAGATGAAATTACGCTTGAAGTTGAGTTATATCATGATACACATTTCTGGAAATTATCAGCTTTATCGGGTGAGCCATTTTGAAGAAAAACTATAAAATGTGCTAAATTGGTACCACTCGAAGCAGTTTTCACCCATTTCTTACTCAAATGTCACCCAATTGGCGAATGTAGGCAAGAGTTTGGCAAAAAAGTGGACATACTATCACTATCCGCTCGTCTAACAACGCGTATATAGCGTTTTCCTAGTTTTAATCTAATATGCTCATATTGAATAACTTTGACCAAATTGAGTCTTCATTAATTCAACATTTATGTTCCTGTAAGTCTTTTAGCATATAAGATTCATTTGATTTCAATTTGGTTTCTTATTCCCGCAATCTCTCCGTTTCCACTCCAGTTGGATGAGCGATAGCGCAGACTCCAACAGTGCAAATGGGGTATTTCACGCTTGGAAGAGAGGAAGGAGGGGGGGGGGGGAGGGGTGCATTGATCGTATTTTGGAACCGACCACTTCAAAGTTTCTCCAGGCCTCGTTGAACTTCTTGCTTTGAACTGCTCAGGTTTTAGCTACAACAGTTTCGAGTAGATTTTGACAGAATGATTGGAGTATCTGAAATACCCGTGATAATGTAGGCCTGTATATAATACAGCAAGAACAAAGTCAACAGTATCTTTTCCAGGAAGAATGCGACATTTGAGGTTTTAATTTGACCATTAATTAGTAGAGCGATAGGCCTAATTATAACATTATAGGCCTATCACTAATTTAATTTGTGCATTTTGTATAATGATCAATTTTACATCTGCTGTCAATGGAAAGAAGTGATCATTGCCTAAGAGACTTAGTTCAAAGTGGAAGATATCAACATTCGTGTGTTCATACTGAAAGACTTTTATCTACGGCGAAAAATAATGGTCACAGACAGCGCAGTCCTGGTGTTGAAGACCATTAGATTTAAATAATCAAAATGGGGTGGTAAGATCGCTCTTGTGGTGCCCCGTCCAAACGATCCTATCTTTCATCCATAGCCTTAATTGGGGAACAATGATTTTGTATCAAGTTTCGATGTTATTAAAAAAAAAAAAAAAAAAATTGAGGTGTTGTAGGGACAACAATGAAGGAGAAGATAGACGTGACAATGCATGGTCCACATTGTCCTCTGGTAGAACGTAGCTCGCACAAATCGAAAAAGATGTACAAACAAATGAAAGTCGAGGATCACAATATACTACCATTCACAAGTTGATTCGAACTTCAATAGCTACGCAGAACTGACAGACACCAAAGTTCACCCTTATATTCCATGTAGCTATTTATATTTATATTTTTAATTGTGTTTTTCTTTCTGTATCAGTGTATGTGACAAATACAAAAAAAAAAAAATCGGCTTTAACGACGCGGTGGAATGATATATAAGATGATGGGATGATGATATGAAAGGTTATTTCATCATGTGTTTCTGGATAGTGGGGAGGAGTCGGTCGTGACCTGTTGTTAAAGATCCAGCCCAGTACTGACCTGGACAATTCATAGGGAAACCACAGAAAAACCCATTCAGGATAGTCGGCCATGGCGGGAATCGAACCCCGCTCTCCTGAATGACGGTTCAGTGAGTTAACCTCTCGACCACACGTCTCAGTAAGCGTATAGGCCTATCCATCAGTATACTAAAGCTCTAATTCAAGGATTTAAACGTGCCAGAAAGTAAACACTAGGCGAATATTTTTATATATATATATATATATATATATATATATATATATATATATATAAATATATATATATGTAGAATATATATAGATTCTACCAAGATCGTTTCTGTAGTCATTGATAAAAAAATATCAAATCTTCTTCATAACCCTATAATTATAAACTAGGGACACCATTTAAATATCATATATACACATAACATATTCAAATGTTTCTCTTTATTTTCTCCTTTCTGTTCTCTTGAACAATACTCGCCGGCTGGTTCACCACGATAATATCAGTGATGAGCGTATTACTCCAACTGACTCCAGCAGCATGTATATCGCCCCGTCAAGAGACCTAGATAGACTCGCCCCTAGGGACCTATTCGTTGACATTGCCAAATGCAACATCGCACGTACACAACATTTACATCATCTAGTTATTATTATGTTAATTCTGTGCGGCACTTGGCACTTGGCACTTGGCACGCTGGTAGTACCGCGGTGATGCCGACAGACGTCGCCACTGTCGCGTGCACACGCGGTCTTTATTGGCAGAAATAATGCATTTAAAGGCCGCAAACTGCATTTTGTTTCGCATGCAAGCTGGCCTAGCTATCAGCATTGCCAATGGCGACTGTCATGCTAGTAGATTGCTGTTTATTACATGGAAATACAGATTGTTAGATTACAAGCTATTATTTCTGTTTGAAGCACGCGACTAAATTGCAGTGAATTCTGTTATCGGTATGTTGCGATCTGCTGCGGTTACATGTTATCGACTGGTGTGTGATTTTTTTTGTGTATAAGTAATTGATGTACATAATGTTATGTGTTTGTTTTTGAATCTTATTTTCGTCGGCGGATTGCTCGACCATTTTAATGACTTTTGTAGGGTATCATTTTACAATGATAGTGTTTATAGTGCCGTGTTGGATGTTAAACTGTTATTAGTTGTTATTTCAGAGCATGGTCATCTAACTGGACATGCATCGAGGACAGCTACAGCACGCCATCACAGTACGACACTGGACACTTCAATCTTATGGACACATTTAGAATTCCATTTGAAACATTTGAAATTTTCTGAATATAGTTGCGAAATTTATATAAGTAATAATTGGACGAGCTTTAGCGAGGATTCAATTTGACATACTGAAAAAAATTGGTGTTCGTTTTTATGTTTTTTTTTGGTCTTTTTTTCGGTTCTCCACAGGTCAAACGGCTACAGCCATCAACTTCAAACTTTTTGTCATAATGGTTCCTCATCTAACTCAGATCTGTAAAGTTTTGTGATATTATCGGATGGTAACTTTTATTTTTATGAATTTCAGAAATTTCAAAAATACCCATTAGAATAACACGGCGGGAAAAAAATAAAAATATTTTTATTTTCAAAAACATGAATTTGTGTGTGAAGTTGAATTACATCTTGATACACATTTCTGAAAATTCTCAGCTTGATCGGTTCGGCCATTTTGAAGAAAAAACATGAAAAGGGCTGAATTGGTACCACTCGAAGTAGTTTTCACCCATTTATAACTTAAATGTCACCCAATTGGCGAATTTAGGCAGAAGTTTGGCCAAGAAGTCGACATACTATTACTTTCCGCTCGTCTAACAACGCGTATATAGCGTTTTCTCAGTTATAAATTAATGGTACCATATCACATCAATGAACTTCATAATATTGCCACTTGTCAAATATTATTATATTGATTCATCACCGTATATTGTCATTACTATCTCGATCATGTTCATTTATTGTGACACTCAAATATTGTGTGGACCTTGGTTTTCATCTTTCAATCATTAGATTAGATGTTATTATCATATGGATCACTATCTATTGCATATATCCAAATATGAATCAATTCGTTCATTACTTGTAACTTGATTGTTTGTTTATTCCGTTTCACCATAATTCATACTTCATGTACATACATTGTATTTTCTTCGTATTTATTCCACAGATAAGCCTGAATCAGGCTTTGTGGTTTTTTTTTGTGAACACACTTGATGTATGAACTATACTGCAAAAAATAAAAGGAATTTCAACTTCATTATTTATGAGTATTTTATTTATTATTATTATGAATTCATGATTTCATATTAATTATACATTTATATTAGGCCTATATTATTTATAGGGATCAATAATAAAATGATTTAAGAATTGAATTGAATTGATAGACTCTAGAGACGTCGAGTCGTACCATCGACTTTCTTGTGACACTTAGGCCCGGTATTACCAAGTCTAGTTAGCCTTTATCTGACAGTTCAAACTTGTTATCACCACGTGGTTACCTGTGGTATTTGTTTTCACCAACTCTCAGATAAATACTAACTGGACTTGGTAATTCTGAGCCTCACATACCCTTAGGCCCGGTATTACCAAGTCTAGTTAGCCTTTATCTGACAGTTCAAACTTGTTATCACCATGGTTACCTGTGATATTTGTTTTCACCAACTGTCAGATAAATACTAACTGGACTTGGTAATACTGAGCCTCACATACCCTTAGGCCCGGTATTACCAAGTCTAGTTAGCCTTCATCTGACAGTTCAAACTTGTTATCACCATGGTTACCTGTGGTATTTGTTTTCACCAACTGTCAGATAAATACTAACTGGACTTGGTAATTCTGAGCCTCACATACCCTTAGGCCCGATATTACCAAGTCCAGTTAGCCTTTATCTGACGGTTCAAACTTGTTATCACCATGGTTACCTGTGGTATTTGTTTTCACCAACTCTCAGATAAATACTAACTGGCCGTGGTAATACCGGGCCTTAGTCGAACATGTGTAATACAGTACTTGCTCGACTATTTTCTTATCTCTTTCAATATGGTCTTGAATGAATTGATTATTCACTAACAATTTGTGTTCGAGTGTTCGGCGTGCACCATAATTATTTTTTCTCTCTACATATATTTGTAATTATAGTTCGTGATTGAACATTTTAATCTCGAAATGTTAAGCTTGGCATCTTTTGATGCAGGATTATTGCAACAATCAACTTGAGATATTCAGTTGTTGTTCTTCACATTTATTTGTGATTATTGTTTGTGATTGTACATTATACTCTCAACATTCTCAGCATTGCATGCTTCTTCATTTCATTTCATTTTATTTCATTTCATTCATTAGCTTTTTGTTTATACCATTATATACGAGTTATAATTGACATCATTAACATAACAAGCAGGTCTTGAAAGTTGTCAGGATTGAAATAGCAATAATAATAATGAGTAACTATAATCAACAATATAAATTACTGCAGCAAGTTCAAGTTGAATTGACAATAATACATGTAGGCGATGCTTTTAAATATACTATTTCAATACAATTCCAATAATTGATTACAGACAGCTACACTACTCTCTTACGTTCGATAAATATTCCCTCACATTATAAAAGCTGTGGTGAATTAGAAACTTCTTGACATTAAGCTTAAAAGACGTTATATTGCTAGCGAAACTTTTCAATTTTTCTTGGGAGTTTTTATAACAGGACATCATTTTTATATTGCAACAATCAACTTGGGCTATTCAGTTTTTGGTGACATCATTCGTTATATAGCACGAACTAAAGAGAAATAAATCTCTAGAATAAATATCTGGGCGCAAAGATATTCGAAGTACAATTTGTTCATAGTGTTGCTTATCAAAAAAGTGGTTTCACAATGCATGTGTACAGTTGTTTATGTTTATATCCGAAGAAATGTGCGAAGAAAGGGGGGCACTGGGAGATGTTTCTTTCCTGTATAATAATTGGCACTAGCACCATCCACAACGGAGAAATTTTTGTTGTACATTCCCTCCAACCAAGAACATTCACTGTAATCTATGACTATCAATAACGTAACGGGATAAGCAACATGGCGCTTTCCTTTCGCACCATGCGTACATCAAAGGGATGCCGCCTCACAAATGTTATGATGATTTGCTGGTATTGTTGTATGTTGATCTATACCAGTAATAGATGTAATGCAATCTGTGAATCCAGCCATTTCCAATTGCATTAAGCAATATTGGAATAAATTTCAATTGAATTGACGAATCTAAATTTAAAATACGTCTGTAAAAGCATTTAGTCCCCTAGTCAAGAGCCCTACTGCTATATTCACCATTTGATAACTGGATAATTACTCATCATCTACGAGAAAGATCAGAAGCAATGGAAGTATATACAACTATGCACTATACACTGAAATACGAGCCTAATACGTACGATTTGATTTGAAATAGCGAATCTCAGAAATGTACACGAAAGCGCGCTGATTCCACAGCATAGTGAAAACAGCCTAATGTTAAAAGGAGCCATGTTGCTTATCCCGTTACGTCATTGATAGTCATGGCTATAATGCGAATAATGATGTAAGGTCCTCTCGGAATCGGTGGCCAATAATAGGCTACAGACTTAGTGAGAGGATCAACATCGATTCACCTTTACACAATACCCACTTCTTTCGGATTTGCAAAGCAATGTAAGTAATAATGAGGGTGGGTCCACACATGAGTTGGAACCTCGTCATGCGCACGCAATTTTCTTCAGCACTGACCTGACATTTTCTACATACTAGGAAAACGCCATATATGCGTTGTAAGACGAGCGGATAGTAATGGTATGTCGATTATTCTGCCAAACTTCTGCCTACATTTGCCAATTGGGCGACATTCAAGTTATAAATGGGTGAAAACTGCCTCGAATTAAGTGGTACCAATTTAGCACATTTTATAGTTTTTCTTCGAAATGGCTCACCTGATCGAGCTGAAAGTTCTCATAAATGTGTATCATGATGTAACTCAGCTTCACGCAAAATTTCATTCTTTTTGAATTTTTTTTTTTCCGACGTGTCATTCTAATGAGTATTTTCGAAATTTCTAAAATTCATAAAGTAAAACGTTATCATCCGATAATGCCACAAAACTATGCAGATCTGAGTTAGATAAGGAACCATGACGAAAAAATGTTTGGAGTTGATAGCTGTAGCCGTTTGACATGTGAAGAACCGACAAAAAACATGAAAAAAAACAATATAAAAACGAACACCAATTTTTTTCAGTATGTCAAATTGAATCCTCGCTAAAGCTCGTCTAATAGAAAGATGAAAATAACATTATTACTGAATCGAGAACTGTTTCCGACTGGCCTGAACTTGTATACATTAACGTGATGTTTCATCGTTCATATCTTGAATATTGAACATTTCATCTGCCTTAAAATTTGGTGTTACTTCTTTCGTCTGCCGAATTATTCAATGTTCGGAAGCTTTGACCTCCTCATGTCTCAGTCTCTCTCTCTGTCACTCGTCTCAGTTCCTTCATATTCATTATATATATATATATATATATATATATATATATATATATATATATATATATATATATATATATATATATATATATATATATATATATATATATATATATATATATATATATATATATATATATATTTATATATATATATATATATATATATATATATATATATATATATATATATATATATGAGATGTTATAGTTATGTCGAAAAAGATACACCTCGACCGGGATTCAAACCCGGGACCTTCTGCTTGCCGGGCAGGTGCTCTACCGCTGAACTACCGAGGTATTACTCTTACGTATCTCTTTCGACATAACTATAACATCTCAAATATCGACATACCGGATCGTATCCAAGAAGTTTAATCATCACATATATATATATATATATATATATATATATATATATATATATATATATATATATATATATATATATATATATACATATATATATATATATATATATATATATATATATATATAAATATATATATATATATATATATATATATATATATATATATATATATATATTATTAATGGTAAAGTTTTCGGACACACTTGTGTTATCTATGTAATACATTTTACATTTTAAAATGTATTACATAGATAACACAAGTGTGTCCGAAAACTTCACTATTAATAATTTAATACCTTGTGAAAGCTTACACAAACCTTTATATATATATATATATATATATATATATATATATATATATATATATATATATATATATATATATATATATATATATATATATATAAATATATATATATGGATAGATATATGATTACACATTGTTTTGGGGTTAAAACGCGTATAATGAAAACGAAGACAAATCCAAATATAAAAATGTTTCAATATAAAGATTGCCCAACATTTCCGGGAGTTACGTCACTACCTTCATCAGATGAATAAAAAATACAACAAAATACCAACAATACATCAACTAAAGCACATCAAAATCACTGCCTTGCAAATGAATGAAAATATCCAACAAATATAGACCAAGGTATTAAATAATGATCAGAAGAAAAGAAAATATCCAAAATAATGAAAACAAAAAACTAGTAGAGTAAAAACACACACAACAAAAAAAAAAGAATCAGAATATCACAAAATTTGAAAGGAGAATATGAAAAAATGAAAAAATATTGAAATTATATATAATATTATCGACGTGTATTCCTCAGATCCTATCTACTCTGGGAATGTTTCAGGTCAATAGGTTGATCCACGCAAACGGACGGTCGAACTTCATCTTCCACCATGATATTGATTGCTGAAAGTGATGGTTTCCATGCAGATGGTAGGCGGATACTGTCGTTCCTTCAACATCATGGTAGAAGATGAAGTCCGACCGTGGGTCAACCTATTGACCTGAAACATTCTCAGAGAGATAGGATCTGAGAAATACACGTCGGTAATATCATATTCAATTTCAATATTTTTTCATTTTTTCATATTATTCTTTCAAATTCTGTAATATTATGATTCTTTTTTTTGTGTTTTTACTCTTACTAGTTTTTTGTTATCATTTTGGATATTCTTCTGATCATTATTCAATACCTTGGTCTATATTTGTTAGATATTTGTTAATCTTTTGCAAGGCAGTGACTTTGATGTGCTTTTGTTGATGTATGGTTGGTATTTTGTTAAATTGTTATTCCTCTGATGAAGGGAGTGACAGAACTCCGGAAACGTTAGGCAA
>OZ023328.1:3945920-3950920 GCA_964007535.1 Brachyptera risi | reverse complement strand
TCCGTCGATTTCCATGACGACCGAATCCAAATCCATTCCACTTCATTGAATATATATATCCATCTATATATCCGATTTCGCTATACATCCGTCGATTTCCAAGACGACCGAATCCGTTTCTATTTCACTTCATTGAATATATATATCCGTCTATATATCCGATTTCGCTATACATCCGTCGATTTCCATGACGACCGAATCCGTTTCTATTTCACTTCATTGAATATATATATCCGTCTAGATATCCGATTTCGCTATACATCCGTCGATTTCCATGACGACCGAATCCGTTTCTATTTCACTTCATTGAATATATATATCCGTCTATATATCCGATTTTGCTATACATCCGTCGATTTCCATGACGACCGAATCCGTTTCTATTTCACTTCATTGAATATATATATCCGTCTATATATCCGATTTCGCTATACATCCGTCGAAATCCATGACGACCGAATCCGTTTCTATTTCACTTCATTGAATATATATATCCGTCTAGATATCCGATTTCGCTATACATCCGTCGATTTCCAAGACGACCGAATCCGTTTCTATTTCACTTCATTGAATATATATATCCGTCTATATATCCGATTTCGCTATACATCCGTCGATTTCCATGACGACCGAATCCGTTTCTATTCCACTTCATTGAATATATATATCCGTCTATATATCCGATTTCGCTATACATCCGTCGATTTCCATGACGACCGAATCCGTTTCTATTCCACTTCATTGAATATATATATCCGTCTATATATCCGATTTCGCTATACATCCGTCGATTTCCATGACGACCGAATCCGTTTCTATTTCACTTCATTGAATATATATATCCGTCTATATATCCGACTTTGATATACATCCGTCGATTTCCATGACGACCGAATCCGTTTCTATTTCACTTCATTGAATATATATATCCGTCTATATATCCGATTTCGCTATACATCCGTCGATTTCCATGACGACCGAATCCGTTTCTATTTCACTTCATTGAATATATATATCCGTCTAGATATCCGATTTCGCTATACATCCGTCGATTTCCATGACGACCGGATCCGAATCCATTCCACTTCATTGAATATATATATCCATCTATATATCCGATTTCGCTATACATCCGTCGATTTCCAAGACGACCGAATCCGTTTCTATTTCACTTCATTGAATATATATATCCGTCTATATATCCGATTTCGCTATACATCCGTCGATTTCCATGACGACCGAATCCGAATCCATTCCACTTCATTGAATATATATATCCATCTAGATATCCGATTTCGCTATACATCCGTCGATTTCCATGACGACCGAATCCGTTTCTAATTCACTTCATTGAATATATATATCCGTCTAGATATCCGATTTCGCTATACATCCGTCGATTTCCATGACGACCGAATCCGTTTCTATTCCACTTCATTGAATATATATATCCGTCTAGATATCCGATTTCGCTATACATCCGTCGATTTCCATGACGACCGAATCCGTTTCTATTCCACTTCATTGAATATATATATCCGTCTAGATATCCGATTTCGCTATACATCCGTCGATTTCCATGACGACCGAATCCGTTTCTATTCCACTTCATTGAATATATATATCCGTCTAGATATCCGATTTCGCTATACATCCGTCGATTTCCATGACGACCGAATCCGTTTCTATTCCACTTCATTGAATATATATATCCGTCTGGATATCCGATTTCGCTATACATCCGTCGATTTCCATGACGACCGAATCCGAATCCATTCCACTTCATTGAATATATATATCCATCTATATATCCGATTTCGCTATACATCCGTCGATTTCCAAGACGACCGAATCCGTTTCTATTTCACTTCATTGAATATATATATCCGACTAGATATCCGATTTCGCTATACATCCGTCGATTTCCATGACGACCGAATCCGAATCCATTCCACTTCATTGAATATATATATCCATCTGGATATCCGATTTCGCTATACATCCGTCGATTTCCATGACGACCGAATCCGTTTCTAATTCACTTCATTGAATATATATATCCGTCTAGATATCCGATTTCGCTATACATCCGTCGATTTCCATGACGACCGAATCCGTTTCTATTCCACTTCATTGAATATATATATCCGTCTAGATATCCGATTTCGCTATACATCCGTCGATTTTCATGACGACCGAATCCGTTTCTATTCCACTTCATTGAATATATATATCCGTCTATATATCCGATTTCGCTATACATCCGTCGATTTCCATGACGACCGAATCCGTTTCTATTCCACTTCATTGAATATATATATCCGTCTAGATATCCGATTTCGCTATACATCCGTCGATTTCCATGACGACCGAATCCGTTTCTATTCCACTTCATTGAATATATATATCCGTCTAGATATCCGATTTCGCTATACATCCGTCGATTTCCATGACGACCGAATCCGTTTCTATTCCACTCCATTGAATATATATATCCGTCTAGATATCCGATTTCGCTATACATCCGTCGATTTCCATGACGATCGAATCCGTTTCTATCCCACTTCATTGAATATATATATCCGTCTGGATATCCGATTTCGCTATACATCCGTCGATTTCCATGACGACCGAATCCGTTTCTATTCCACTTCATTGAATATATATATCCGTCTAGATATCCGATTTCGCTATACATCCGTCGATTTCCATGACGACCGAATCCGTTTCTATTCCACTTCATTGAATATATATATCCGTCCAGATATCCGATTTCGCTATACATCCGTCGATTCCCATGACGACCGAATCCGTTTCTATTCCACTTCATTGAATATATATATCCGTCTAGATATCCGATTTCGCTATACATCCGTCGATTTCCATGACGACCGAATCCGTTTCTATTTCACTCCATTGAATATATATATCCGTCTAGATATCCGATTTCGCTATACATCCGTCGATTTCCATGACGATCGAATCCGTTTCTATCCCACTTCATTGAATATATATATCCGTCTAGATATCCGATTTCGCTATACATCCGTCGATTTCCATGACGACCGAATCCGTTTCAATTCCACTTCATTGAATATATATCCGTCTAGATATCCGATTTCGCTATACATCCGCCGATTTCCATGACGACCGAATCCGTTTCTATTCCACTTCATTGAATATATATATCCGTCTAGATATCCGATTTCGCTATACATCCGTCGATTTCCATGACGACCGAATCCGTTTCTATTCCACTTCATTGAATATATATATCCGTCTAGATATCCGATTTCGCTATACATCCGTCGATTTCCATGACGACCGAATCCGTTTCTATTTCACTTCATTGAATATTTATATCCGTCTAGATATCCGATTTCGCTATACATCCGTCGATTTCCATGACGACCGAATCCGTTTCTATTCCACTTCAATGAATATATATATATCCGTCTAGATATCCAATTTCGCTATATATCCGTCGATTTCCATGACGACCGAATCCGTTCCTATTTCACTTCATTGAATATATATATCCGTCTATATATCCGATTTCGCTATACATCCGTCGATTTCCATGACGACCGAATCCGTTTCTATTCCACTCCATTGAATATATATATCCGTCTGGATATCCGATTTCGCTATACATCCGTCGATTTCCATGACGACCGAATCCGTTCCTATTTCACTTCATTGAATATATATATCCGTCCATATATCCGATTTCGCTATACATACGTCGATTTCCATGACGACCGAATCCGTTTCTATTCCACTTCAATGAATATATATATCCGTCTAGATATCCAATTTCGCTATACATCCGTCGATTTCCATGACGACCGAATCCGTTCCTATTTCACTTCATTGAATATATATATCCGTCTAGATATCCGATTTCGCTATACATCCGTCGATTTCCATGACGACCGAATCCGTTCCTATTTCACTTCATTGAATATATATATCCGTCTATATATCCGATTTCGCTATACATCCGTCGATTTCCATGACGACCGAATCCGTTCCTATTTCACTTCATTGAATATATATATCCGTCTATATATCCGATTTCGCTATACATCCGTCGATTTCCATGACGACCGAATCCGTTTCTATTCCACTTCATTGAATATATATATATCCGTCTAGATATCGGATTTCGCTATACATCCGTCGATTTCCATGACGACCGAATCCGTTTCTAATTCACTTCATTGAATATATAAATCCGTCTAGATATCCGATTTCGCTATACATCCGTCGATTTCCATGACGACCGAATCCGTTTCTATTCCACTTCATTGAATATATATATCCGTCCATATATCCGATTTCGCTATACATCCGTCGATTCCCATGACGACCGAATTCGTTTCTATTCCACTTCATTGAATATATATATCCGTCTAGATATCCGATTTCGCTATACATCCGTCGATTTCCATGACGACCGAATCCGTTTCTATTCCACTTCATTGAATATATATATCCGTCTAGATATCCGATTTCGCTATACATCCGTCGATTTCCATGACGACCGAATCCGTTTCTATTCCACTTCATTGAATATATATATCCGTCTAGATATCCGATTTCGCTATACATCCGTCGATTTCCATGACGACCGAATCCGTTTCTATTCCACTTCATTGAATATATATATCCGTCTAGATATCCGATTTCGCTATACATCCGTCGATTTCCATGACGACCGAATCCGTTTCTATTCCACTTCATTGAATATATATATCCGTCTAGATGTCCGATTTCGCTATACATCCGTCGATTTCCATGACGATCGAATCCGTTTCTATCCCACTTCATTGAATATATATATCCGTCTAGATATCCGATTTCGCCATACATCCGTCGATTTCCATGACGACCGAATCCGTTTCTATTCCACTTCATTGAATATATATATCCGTCTAGATATCCGATTTCGCTATACATCCGTCGATTTCCATGACGACCGAATCCGTTCCTATTTC
>OZ023328.1:3918575-3945720 GCA_964007535.1 Brachyptera risi | reverse complement strand
GCGTATATCAAAGGGATGCCGCCTCACAAATGTTATGATGATTTGCTGGTATTATTGTGTGTTGATCTATACAAGTAATAGATGTAATGCAATCTGTAAATCCAGCTCTTTCCAACTGCATTAAACAATATTGGGATAAATTTCATTTGAATTAGCCAATCTAAATTTAAAATACGTCTGTAAAAGCATTTAGTCCCCTAGTCAAGAGCCCCACTGCTATATTTACCATTTGATAACTGGATAATTACTCATCATCTACGAGAAATATCAAAAACAATGCATGAAGTACACAACTATGTACTATATATTGAAAAACGAGCCTGATACGTACGATTTGATTTGAAATTGCGAATCTCAGAAATGTACACGAAAGCGCTGATTCCATCATGGTGAAAACGGCCTAATGTTAAAAGGATAGGACTCACGCCATGTTGCTTATCTCGTTACGTCATTGATAGTCATAGGCAGAATCTATGCAGAATTAAGTTGTCGAGATTCACTGCTTTCTAGATTCAAGAGTTGACCAACATAAAGTATTTTTTATATGCATCAAGGTGTGTAGAATACCAGAGTCGATAAAGTAGCAAGGGTAGAACTACTTCAAGGACTTTTACTCCTTATTCAGATATCTCGCTCATCTTACAACGCATATTCCGCGTTTGACTAGTATACATTATTACGATTTAGTATGCTACTCGGACCAGCCGCTTTTATGAAAATGACTCAACCGACCGTGTTTATTCATCAAATAGATGAGTTGAAAATAATATCAAAATTAGGTTGTCAAGATTCACTGCTTTCTAAATTCGACATTTGCGCAACAATGGAGTGAATATTCTATATGCTTCAGGGTTTGTGGAGTTTCTGATTAAAGCAGAGTCGATAAAGTAGCGAGTGAAAAACTACTTCAACTAAAATTTAGTTTTGAATTGGGTGAAGATCAAGCTGAGAGTGCAAATGTTGAGAAGAAACACGTATTTAAGAAAACGACATCATATATTGAGAACCACTCATAAGTTGAAACATTCATTTTATTGAATATCACCCTCATATATTCTGAAAGCGATTAGGACTATCACTGTATTCTTTGTCAAGATTGTGGACATTTCTGTCCAAACAGCGATTCCATGAATTCGATTTGGATTCTATCTTTGGAGAAGTCTACGAGAAATCATTCATTCACACTTTAAAAGAGTCATTTCTCCTAATTTCATTTCAATTTCATATTTGTTCACCATCACCGTTAATATGAACTTCTCCTAATCTTCTACCGTCATTGTAGCACCAACCATTCACGGTCGAATCATTATCACAATCGGATTTGTTTTCTTACTTAATTCATCACCATCAATTATGTCATTTCATTTCATTTATTAGCTTTTTGTTCATACCATTATATACGAGTTATAATTAAAATCATTAACATAACAAGCAGGTCTTGAAAGTTGTCAGGATTGAAATAGCAATAATAATGATGAGTAACTATAATCAACAATATAAATTACTGCAGCAAGTTCAAGTTGAATTGACAACAATACATGTAGGTGATGCTTTTAAATATAATATTTCAATACAATTCCAATAATTGATTACAGACAGCTACACTACTCTCTTTCGTTCAATGAATATTCCCTAACATTATAAAAGCTGTGGTGAATTAGAAACTTCTTGACATTAGGCTTAAAAGACGTTCTATTTCTTAAAAGAAATTATGTTTATGAAATAATGTTGTGCTTTTTCTTCTCAATCAATTGATGTTGGCTTACTTTTATGTGTTTTCGGCAACTGCATATATTATGGCAGTCTTCATTCAATAAAGATACATGTGGTAGTATATATATATATATATATATATATATATATATATATATATATATATATATATATATAAATATATATATATATATATATATATATATATATATATATATATATATATATATATACATATATATGTATATGTATATATAAATATATATATATATATATATATATATATATATATATATATATATATATATATATATATGTATATATATATATATATATATATATCAAACTGACTATATATTATTGGTTAGTTCAGGTTGGTTTGGGTTGGGTTGGGTTGGGTTGATTCTAGCCCGGTATTCCCAAGTCCAGTCAGCCTGCATCTGAAAGTTGAAAAGAGCGAAATAGCATGAGTAACCATGGTGATAACAAGTGATTGGGTTGAATATGTATTATATTGATCCACTAATCATCAGTTTGTGAAACCGAACCTCAGGTAATTGGATGAGCGAAGCGAAGACTCAATTTAACCATACTCGAAAAAAATGCCCTTTTTCGCGCTCCACAGGTCAAACAAGGATTCAAAATCAGTTGAAACTTGGCATACAAAAGTGTCCTTATCTAATTCGATACTGTGAAGTTGTGAGGCCAAATCAGTTGAACCACTTATGAGAAAACTAATTTCGAAGTTTTCAAAAATCTCATCAGAATACCCGGAGGAAAAAATTTGTAAATAATATTTCACCCGAGAGAATTTAAATTCGCAAGGAATTTCAATATGAAAATAATACACATTATTTCGAACTTTCATATGAATCGGATTAGCCGTTTCGATGTAAAAAAATATATAATGTAATTTTTGTAAATCACTCAGAGCTAATAAGATAGGCGTACCTTCTGAATCCAAGCAACAGGTTTCACCAACTAATTGTAAGCGATTGAAACGAAGCCTTCTTCATCATCAAATAAATCAATTGGGGAAAAGGATGGCAGTGACGAAATTGATTGGATCTCAAGGTGAATATATATAATGACCAATCCAAAGATAAGTCAACACATAACGCGTTTGCCTAGTTATTATAAAAATGTAATTTTTTCATCAAGGTCGCAAACTCATCATCTAGATCGTAACCTCGAAATCTCGAAACCTCGAAACCTCGTAACCTCGAAACCTCGGCAACTCGAAACTGAATCAAGATGAGGGTCGTGGGATGAAGATTAGAAAAGATATCTAGAAAAAAAACAGCATCAAGAATTCACAATATTTCTCACTTGAAACAACGAATTCCTTGCACACCATGAAATGTCCCACAGCCTCACAATATATCTCACCTTGACACTTCAAGATATAACCATCGACCAATCGAATTTGAATTTTCAATTTTGACTTTCAATTATAACTTTTCAATTTCAATTTTGGAGTGTACTTTTTATATTAATTAGAGGAACTTCATTGCTGGCGGCGAAATACGGCAGGGCCGTTCTACCATTTAACCAGTTAAAACATAATCCACATACATTTCAGAACAAAATTAAACACACAGAAAATTCAACAGAATACAGAATGATACATAAATACATACAGTTGTACACACAGAGATATCCAAACAGTATGTAAACTCACACAAAATCAATGTAAAAACACAATTATAAGTATAACAAAATACAGAATGATACATAAATACATACAGTTGTACACACAGAGATATCCAAACAGTATGTAAACTCACACAAAATCAATGTAAAAACATAATTATAAGTATAACAAAATACAGAATGATACATAAATACATACAGTTGTACACACAGATATATCTAAACAGTATGTAAACTCACACAAAATCAATGTAACAACAAAATTCAATGTTCAATGTCAATATTCGACTTGGTAGTAGCTAGGTATTTAGACAAATTAGCATCCACAATTAATATCAATCCATGTATATTTTCTTGTTTGCATGTTATGTGCATTTCATAATCTTTTATTTCATCCTTGACTATCTATATGATATACTCAAAAATATTCCATTCTATATTGCAATCCACTTGGACGAGAATGAAGATAAATAAATGAATAAATAAATATGAAGGTGTGAGAATTGAAGATTAATTGCAAGGAGGAGTCGACGGTACGAGTATCTGCGGAGCCGTGAAGCAATCTATTATTTCATTTCTCCGCTGCAGAAAGAAGCGCTGCTTGCACTAAATCCCGGTACACGAAAGCGTACTTTACGATTCTGAGAGTAGTAAAAAGATACACTCGGAACAATGAAAGCCAATTTGAGACTTACATTTTAGTGCAATTTATTCTTTTCTAATTCAATTTATGGTCCCGGGAGATTGGTCAAATGAAAGTTTTCCACGGCAAGGAATGGCAGCAAGTTTTTAGCTAGCTCGTCAGAACAATTTTGCTATCGATAAAACATATATAAAACTGAGAATTTCACTCGCAGTGGAAATGATAAATTCATCGCAATGGAGTCGTCACAGTTTACATATAATGGCTTCTGAGGATTTCTAAATCGTGGTTATAAAAACTCTATACTGTCTTTACAGTCGTGATAATAGGAAGAATATCAGAGCTATTGCAGCATCATCAAATCCATATTTATATTCAACTAGATTGAATATATGTATATATATATATATATATATATATATATATATATATATATATATATATATATATATATATATATATATATATATATATATATATATATATATATATGAATATATATATATATATATATATATATATATATATATATATATATATATATATATATATATATATATATATATATATATATATATATATATATATATATATATATATATATATATATATATATATATATATATATATATATATATATATATATATATATATATATATATATATATATATATATATATATATATATATATATATATATATATATATATATATATATATATATATATATATATATATATATATATATATATATATATATATATATATATATATATATATATATATATATGTATATTAATATTCATCAATGATTTAATTATTACCCGGCAATATTCTGATATTATATTGTCAGTTATAAAGTGGATCCATGCATCGAACGACTCAGTAGCCATGCAGCCTGCACTAAAGGTCAGCAAGCACCCCGGTCTGCAGCCCCACCGTGCAGCGAGGTGTACGAGCTAGTCTACAGCCACCATCCATTACCTGCATTCTGGACGATAGGATCTCGAGATAGGTGTGAAACCAGCGCAATCATTCACCCGACTAGAACAGGGCTCAGGGAGGCTCGTCATAAATCCCTCGGCCCACTTATATACCAGCCACAAGCGATGTGCGCACCGCGGTGCGGCCGAGTCGCGATCTAATCGCACTGCAAGACACTCATGGGGAAAACAGCTGTTCTCGTCAGATCGGGTTGAGGTGACGCTATGTGATGATCACTTGGATCCATTGTATTGTATTGTATTGTAAAGTATTGTATTGTATTGAATTGTATTGTATCGTACTATACTGTACTGTATTGTATTATACCTCACTGTATTGTATTGAATTGTATATTGTATTGTACCATACTGTACTGTACTGTATTGTATTTTACTATACCTTACTGTATTGTATTGATTTGTATTGTATTGTACTATAATGTACTGTATTGTATTGTACTATTCCTCACTGTATCATATTGAATCGTTTTGTACTATACCTCACTGTATTGTATTCAATTGTATCGTATTGTACAATACCATACTGTATTGTATTGAATTGTATTGTATCGTACCAGAATGCTTTGTACTGTATTGTATTGTATCGTACTATACCTCACTGTATTGTATTCAATTGTATTGTATTGTACAATACCATACTGTGTTGTATCGAATTGTATAGTATTGTACCATACTGTACTGCTCTGTATTGTATTTCACTACACTGTATTGTATTGTATTGTATTGCATCGTACTGTACTGATTGTTTTGAATTGTTTTGTATTGTACTATCCTGTACTGTACTGTATTGTATCGTACCATATACCTAACTGTATTGTATTGAATTGTATTGTATTGTACTATAATGCACTGTACTGTATTGTATTGTTTTTCATTGTACTATACCTTACTGTATTGTATTCAATTGTTTTGTATCCTACTATACTCAACTTATTGTATTGAATTGTATTGTATTGTACTAGAATGTACTGTACTATATTGTATTGAATTGTATAGTATTGTACTATACTGTACTGTATTGTATTGAATTGTATAGTATTGTACCATACTGTATCGTATTGTATTTTATCGTATTGCATCGTACTGTATTGATTCTATTGAGTTGTATTGTATTGTACTTTACTGTACTGTACTGTATTGTATCGTATTGTACTATACCTGAATGTATTGTATTGAATTGTATTGTGTTGTACTATAATATGCTGTACTGTATTGTGTTGTAATGTATTGTACCATACCTTACTGTATTGTATCGAATTGTATTGTATTGTACTATAATGTACCGTACTGTATTGTATCGTATTGTATTGTATTGTATTGCATCGTACTGTACTGATTGTATTGAGTTGTATTGTGCTGTAATGTATTGTATTGCATTCATACACGGTTCGATAATATAGAAAAAATAGATGGACCAGATCTAGAGAAAAAACAATTATCATATAAAAAACAAATGTAGTTGAATATTGAGAATGATTGATAAGTGAATCAGAGTTGTTGTGAATCAAGTTGTGCTTGGAAAGGAGTTGAACGCCAGCAATGATAATGTCGCACCACAATGCGGACTCTCAGATATTTACCCGATACTTGGAAGAATATCATGACCCAACGATATTCCTGTTCTGTTTCTCTTGGGGAGCATTGTCGTGATGGTTTCTCCAACAGTTCGGCGGTTCGTCAAGTACCGGGATGAGACTCTCAATTACTAACCCAGCATCAAGTTTAACGACAATGAGAAGTCCGATACACCCCTGTCAGGATTGACGACAATCGAGAGAACCGACCACTTTTTTTTCGATTCTTTTGAGAGTTCAGTCGTAATTATCATTCGGACACGCCAGCTAAGGTCCATGTCAAGGAGTAATTAGGATGACGTCAAGCTGTTTTTCCCTTTCAAGTCACCCCTACCACTCGCTTCGTTGTGGTGAGAGCTACGATCTATTGACCGAGGTTCGGACTTCTCACACCCTAAAAGCGAGTAATGGGGGTGAGTTCTTGAGGGGGGGGGGGGGAAGTTCGACGTCAGACTCATCTCTCCTCGATATGGACTTTAGGCGTCTAGCTTCCTCTTCTCGGGGCTGTTTCTGGTTCTATCAGCAGACTCATGGAAGGGAAAGTGAGAGGGGGTTGGAGGGGGGGGGGGGGGAGTTCGCAACAATGTCCCGCCTGGAATTCCTTTGAAATTACCCTAATTTCCTATAGTTCCATGATTTCAGAAATTGCAATACATTTCCTGAATATCGATTCTTCATAACTGATGTTGAATTAGAAAGGCATTTTGGGTGAAAGTCTCTTTCAGTTGACCATTGTAGATCGTCCGCCCTCGTGATGTCACAAATTATAAAAACCATTCAAGTGGACAGTGAAGCAGGGGAAATAAAGAAATAACCAATCAAGATATCCAAAATTTCCCCTGCTTCGTATAAGTCACGCCCATCTACAATGGTCAATTGTGAATGAAGAAAAGAAATCTCGGAAATGTATCATTCAATAACAATTTATATTCAAAGAGCATACAATTCACACATTGATATATTTGTCCTTGAAATTAAACTAGGAAAACGCTATATACGCGTTGTCGGACGAGCGGAAAGTAATAGTATGTCGACTTCATTGCCAAACTTTTGCCTAAATTCGCCAATTGGGTGACATTTAAGTTAGAAATGGGTAAAAACTGCTTCGAGTGGTACCAATTTAGCACATTTTATGGTTCATCTTCGAAATCGCTCACCCGATCAAGCTGAAACCTTTCAGAAATGTGTATTAAAATGTGAATCAACTTCATGCGGAATTCCATCTTTTTTGAAAATAAAAATATTTTCTTTTTTTCCGTCGTGTTATTTTACTGAGCATTTTTGAAATTTCTTAAATTCATAAAAAAAAATTTACCATCCGATAATACCACAAAACTACACAGATCTGAGTTAGATAAGGAACCATGACGACAAAAAGTTTGAAGTTGGTAGCTGTAGCCGTTTGACCTGTGGAGAACCGACAAAAAAAACATAAAAAAAAGAAAAACATAAAAACGAACAAAAATTTTTTTCAGTATGTCAATTTGAATCCTCGCTAAAGTTCGTCTAATGACCATCTGTAGTACGAACATAATTCACGTTCCATTGGATTCATAAATGGCTTGTTTTTATAACATAGATAAATCCATAACATGTATGATTGAATTATGGCACCATCGACACTTTTAACAGCCCGCATCTTAGCTGAGCATGTTTCTCTTTGAAATGCTCGACCCAAGTTTGTTGTGCGCTCAAAATTTTGATTGTGGGTTGAAAAGTGAAAAAAGAATAATATTGGAAGATTTTCAGTAACCACCGCTAGATGGGGGAGTTTTTTATTGCATAATTTGGACAAAATCTAGTTACATTACACATTTTGGTCAAGGAAATTGGGAAAACTGTGAGATAAAAGGCGAATCAAAATTTCAAATATTGATAGGCAAAGTTGAATTTGAGGATGTGCGTTTGTAATTTATTTCTAATATTATTTGGTAACCGGGAATTGAGCAATGAAAACCATCAAATTAGGCACATTTTGACTCAATTATTGCTCTATAATGAAATTATTCTCCAATTTTAGATTGGGCATATCCAATTGTGATGAATTTTCAATTGATGATTGAATCTATACATTGCATTTTACCGCAAGTCTGTAGTGTTTGTAGTTCTTGAGATATATGTGTCGAAAGTGCACCCTGTAAATCTGTCTAAGATGCGGGCTCTTAAGCCGTGGCGTTCAGAAATTCAATAATTCGTGCTCAAAAAATACTTGGAAATATAAAGAAGGATTGTCAGTGTTTCTAGCAAACTATGTTTTGTAAAGTCTATACCACGGAACCACGACCATCAATACACTCGAGTACACATTCTGATGTCCGATCAGAAATGCGTAGTTTAGTTGATACTGTTGTTGTTTCTGAAGGTCACCATGGTCGTTCAGCAAGCTTCGAACCAAGGTGACTTGATCGTTCAGTGTTCTCTGGATATGTATTGCGCTAAGAGTTCACCTACATTTTGATAGACTAGGAAAACGCAATACATGCGGTGTGAGATGAGCTTGAAAGTATGAAAATCTTGAATTAAAAATATTCTTTCAGCTCAATCCACAATTATGGACCTTGGATTACTTCAAGCGTTCAAAAATCTTACCTGTAACGTGTTGATATGTATAGTGCTGCAACCTGTCGCATATACACTTTGCAAATCCAATTGATCTATTCAATAAAATGTATACTTTGTTTGCGTTTTCTCAGTTATTTCTCAATCGATTGTTGCAAAAGTCACTGAAAATATGCATGATAATGTTTTTCATATTCAGTGAGAATTTCGAAGCTTTTGAATAGATTGCATATTTTAAGTATTGTCCATCTGGGTTATTCTTATGAGGATGAAAAGTTTCAAGTCGATAGTATTCTTCCCTGACCTGTATGCCGCTCACAAAATTACAAAATTACAAAAAAAAAAAACATACAAACGAAGCCCATTTTTTTCGGTATGCGAAATGCAATCTTCGCTACGCTCATCCAAGAAGATCTTGTTCAACCAGCAAAAGGCTTCCCTCCGGAACAAAAAACAAAAAACGTACACCGAAAGACACCTGATCAGAAAAAAAACGTACAGAGAGAAAAACGTACATCTGAAACTTAATTTGCCAGGGTGACCGTATTGAAAGGCAAGACCAAGATGTATAGAGGGCTTGTTTGCGGCCGGAACGGGCAAACGCAACCCTCAATGCATCTTGGGCAAGACACAAGTGGAGGGATGATTCAGGGTGGAGCTATACGATATTTTATTGTATTCGAATTGAGATGAATATTTACCTCTAGCAAAAGTAAAATACAATTTTTTTATGAAAATATCGCTATTTTCGGTGTACGAGAATTCAGGTTTGAAGTCAGGTTGATCTTGCTCGAGCCAACTTAACCTAACCTAACCTAACCCAACCTAACCTAACCTAACGTAACCTAACCCAACCTAACCTAACCTAACCTAACCTAACTTGACCTAACCTAACCTAACCTAACCTAACCTAACATAACCCAACCTAACCTAACCTAACGTAACCTAACCCAACCTAACCTAACCTAACCTAACCTAACCTAACCTAACCTAACCTAACCTAACCTAACATAACCTAACCTAACCTAACCCAACCTAACCCAACCTAACCTAACCTAACCTAACCTAACCTAACCTAACCTAACCTAACCTAACCTAACCTAACCTAACCTAACCTAACCTAACCCAACCCAACCTAACCTAACCTAACCTAACCTAATCTAACCTAACCTAACTTGACCTGACCAGACCCAACCTAACCTAACCCAACCTAACCTAACCTAACCTAACCTAACCTAACCTAACCTAACTTAACCTGACCAGACCCAACGTAACCTAACCTAACCTAACCTAACCTAACCTATCTTGACCTGACCAGACCCAACCTAACCTAACCAAGAATATGATACGCCGATGAGAACTATGTTGTCATACAAGGTGGTATTATATTTGTGTTGTAAGTTAATTGACCCCCCCCGTATAACCTAGCTGTTGGTGGGGTCGTTAAGCAAACAAATAATAGACCCTCGCTATACAAATATATCATCTCAGCTCCACCTTGACTTGTCCTGTTCGGGTCTTGCTTTCCACTACAATGAAATTACTCACTCGGTATGTACAGTGCAGTACGTTGTTCCGATGTACGATTTCTGCGGTGTACGTTATTTCCGGTGTATGTTTTTTCCTTTTTTTCTCCAATAACATCGGAACTTGATACAAAAATCATTGTTCCCCAATTAAGGCTATGAATGAAAAGAGGGATCGTTTTCGGTGTATGTTTGTAAGGTGTACGTTTTTTATGTACGGTTTCTTCGGTGCACGTTATCACTTGATGTGATCCGGATGGTGAGGGGCACATCGGAACACGGTTTGATTCCTGCCACCGTTCATCTTCACAGTTTTCCCGTGGTTTCTCTCTGTAGTTTAGTACTGCTAATATATAAGTGCTTTATTTCCCATTTTTTTTTTATAACACAACACAATCAAACAAGAAGTTCATTTACAGCGTTGAAAATAATACCTATAGAGATAAAACTCTTTTTTTAAGGTTTGGAGAAAAAGTTGTACATTTTATGCTAAACGTCAACAAAATTGTCAATTAAAACAATAAAAATAGGAACAATGAATACTTGAAGTATGTAAGTGATATAATATTAAATGCATATGCGACGATATTACAGAAAAAAATGAGTTTCATAGCAGTACAAAAAGAAAATGCAGTGAGATCAAAAACAAATGTGAATCAATGAGTCCAAGATAAAACGTGATAATATTGTAAAAAAAATTGTGTCATGTAGATTAATACTAAGAAATTCATGATAAAAATGAAATTATTCACAAAATATCTTTCATGAAATCATGTGTTGAATAATACGCTTTTTTGGTTAGTAACTTTTTTAGTTGTAACTTGAAATCAGATAGTTTAGTTATTTTTTTAATATGTTCCGGAAGCTTATTATAAAACATTACGGTAATAACGTCATAATGTTGAGTTGAATTACTCATTATAGGCCACGACCGCTTCCTTCCCATTATCCTTCCAATACCTACGAGACCATCATCTCATCATCCCATCATCTCATTAATCATCCATCCGACGCCACTTGATCTTAGTCATCATTACAGTGCGTCGTTGAACCCAATTTAAATTGAATTGCATCCTTATCTAGCTGCCACCCTCCATAGCTAGGTCAGCTGAGGCACCGCATCATAAACTGAAGTCACCGTTGGGCGTGGGTTCGAGACCCGCATAAGGCATGGGTTTTTGTATACGTCCTTTCATTACTCATCACTTCATAGTTTCATAATCACCCGCTCACTCGTACCCCCGTATAACCCAGCTGTTGGTGGGGTCGTCAAGCAAACATTAATTGATGAGCGTAGCGAAGTCTCCATCCCCCTCTTATAGGGCTTTGTCTGTGTGTTTTTTTTTTTTTTTTTTTGTAAGCACTCCACAGGTCGCAAGGGTTGACTGATCAACATGAAACTTTTTTTGTAAACGCAAACTCATCCAACTTAGAACTGTATAGTTTTTGGGATGAATCGGTCGGACCGATTTGGAGAATCATCATCTTAAAGTTTCTAAAAACCCCATAAGATTTGACTGGGCGGAAAATGTTGAAAAATAAAATCTCTCCAAATGGGATGAAATTTTCTCTAAATGTGTATACATGGATTTTACACATTATTACGATTTTTTAAGCAATTCTGATCAGTCGTTTTGAAGAAAAAAAAATAAAATGACTGATAATATTCATAAAATTTATCATGAAAATTGTGACAGAATTAAGTTGTCGAGATTCACTGCTTTCTAGATTCAAGAGTTGACCAACAATGAAGTATTTTTTATATGCGTCAAGGTGTGTAGAATACCAGAGTCAATGAAGTGGCAAGAGTAGAACTACTTTAACGACTAATAGCTTATTCAGATATCAAGGTGTGTAGAATACCAGAGTCGATAAAGTAGCAACTACTTAGTAACTACTAAGTAACTACTTCAAGGACTTTTATACCTTATTCAGATATCTCGCTCATCTTACAACGCATATTTCGCGTTTGACTAGTCAATAATCAACTATTTAGCTATCGACCTAGACACAGATAATAGATTCCAATATTTAATATAACACTATTATGGATTCCTTTCAATTTTCACTTCTCAAATCAAATACTTCAATCTTGAACCAATCATGATTGAGAGCGCATGGGAAAGTTGAATAGTTTTCATCAAATAGTTTTCAATTTTCATTTGCTGGTTTCAACATTTTCCGTTTAGTTTTCTTTTCACTATGCATACTTCATGATATAAGTCAAGAAGTTCATTCGTTTGTCGTTTTGTTTGTTACCGTTCATCCTTGTTTGTTTGTTTGTTTGTTTGTTTGTGCTCCACAGTGGTATTTGATAGTTATCATTAAAGTTTCAAGTTATTGCTGCATGCTCTATCGCAGCATGTGTAATAATATATCCTGGCATTACACAAACTTCAAGAGTCGGGGTTCCCAGAGAGGTACAGTCAGATAGGTCATGTAGCAAACCCACACAACTAGGAAGAAGTTCGTTACCATCTAGAGTCCTTGACTTGAACAGTTTCAATTCGTGATTAACAGCTAACTCATGATGTTTTGTGATTAATCTTATGGAATTTGTGGTAAATAGTACATTATTGAGGAGATGGGGAAGGAAGCGGTCAAATTTTTTGGAAAAAATGAGGGATAATCTTTTTGAGAAGGGAAAGAGTTCCCTCCATATCGTCTTCCCTACCTCAACTCGAACAAGAATAGGTGACCACGATGTGGACTCTGACAGAAACAGAGAAGAGAACACAGCCGATGAGAGAGAGAGAGAGAGAGAGAGAGAGAGAGAGAGAGAGAGAGAGAGAGAGAGAGAGAGAGACAGAGTGAGAGAGAAAGAGAGAGAGAGAGAGAGAGAGAGAGAGAGAGAGAGAAAGAGAGAGAGAGAGAGAGAGAGAGAGAGAGAGAGAGAGGAAGAGAGAGAGAGAGAGGGAGAAAGACAGAGAGAGAGAGAGAGAGAGAGAGAGGGAGAGACAGAGAGAGAAAGAGAGAGAGGGAGAGAGAGAGAGAGAGGGAGAGAAAGAGAGAGAGAGAGAGAGAGAGAGAGAGGAAGAGACAGAGAGAGGGAAGGACCCGATGAGATTGCCAGAGATTTGTCATGTTTACCCAGTCAAGCGACGAGGATGAGCCTCGATCTCGTGCAATCTCTGCTGGGCTTGTCACGTGGTGCGATACAGCGTGGAGGGAGGGGAGGGGGGGGAGGAGGGGGGGGGTTCTGAGATGGAGTGTGATGTGGCCTTATGGGGCGGAACAACACAATCTCAGAAATCGATTATCACGATGAATTGGGGCAAGTTGCTGTTGACGATAATGGGTTTAATTAGGTGGAGAGATAATAGATGTACTAACAGCAGACACAGTCGCGTGGTGATGTTAGTGTCTCGTCATTGTGGGGCTGTGACGTCACAAGACGGGCGTCTGGAGCTGGAGATTCAGTCAAATCATATTCAAGATGAATTCTTCTCATTTTAACATAATTTCAGTATGTTTTAGTGTCAATGATCAACGCGAGCCGGGGGGGAGTGGTAACCCCATTACAATCATCGATCAGACCAAGATGCGTTGAGGGTTGCGTTTCCGGTTCGATATGGTGTCTTCACTTCCTACCAGGGACCCGAACCGAAATGAATAAAGGTTCCGGTTCCGGTTCCGGTTCTTAATTTTCTCAAATAACGGTTCCGGTTCTGGTTCCGGTTCTACGATTTAAAAGGTTCCGGTTCTGGTTCCGGTTCCATAGTGTGAATAATGGTTCCGGTTCCGGTTCCGGTTCCACTTGCTAAATGATTTCATTTTTTTTTCCTTGCTTGTGGTGGTTCGTCTATTTTTGGTGGTTTTTGACACTTTGTTATGTTTGTCCATCTGCCGGAGACAAATCTTTCCCCTCACACTGGGTTTCGACTTTCGAGGTTCCTCCTTTACACCTTCTCTTCTGACAAAATGTATACAGAAATGGTGAAACAGGAGAAATTCCCGAAATAGCGAAAACTCGACCAAACTGGCCACACGCTCTGATATCGGTTATGTTTGGTGCATTACTCAGAAGTTATACAGCTACGAGGGCACCGCCAAAGAACGATTCTCAGAGAGCTGTGTTCCTTTATAGAGGCATACTCTCAAATGTCAATGTATTTTCCCCGAACAAAAACGTGGACACAAAATGAATCAACGGTCGTTTTTGGCACAATCCCGTGAAAAGGATTCATTTTTTAATGTCTGTAAAAAAAAATAACTAAAAAGTTTTGAACAAAATGAGTGAATAATGAGTCTGAATTAGGTATTGAGAACCTTTATGGAACCGAAAAGAACCCAAGATTTTTAGGGGTTCCGGTTCCGGTTCCGGTTCTTGAAAATCAATAATAAAGGTCCCGGTTCTGGTTCCGGTTCCCAAAAAATACGTTTTTTTTCGGGTTCCGGTTCCGGTTCCGATTCCGGTTCGGGTCCCTGCTTCCTACCCTTTCTTGTTGGAAATATATACCAGCAAAATCTCCAGAAATACCGATCGTGCGTAGTGTGGTTGTGGTAATAGGTACCAACTTTGTTTACAAATACACGTGTAATGACGTTCACTTCAGCTCAGTTGTCTGAAACAGTCTCATATGGAGTAAATGGAGATAGTGAGGTAAACTTTTCAGTGTTGAATTGTTAAGTAATTCATAACAATGCAGGTTATGTTGCTAGTATAACTGGGATCTGGATGATTCATCATGATATGTATCATCATGATATGATATGTACCGGTATTCATGATTTATCTGATTGCATTAATATAGTAAATACCCTTTTCCATAAGCCTAGCGCATTTTTTGCCTTTCACTGCGTCTCAGATGCCAAAACGCACTGCATCTTAGATGTCAAAACGCACTGCATCTTAGATGTCAAAACGCACTGCATCTTAGATGTCAAAACGCACTGCATCTTAGATGTCAACATGCACTGCATCTTAGATGTCAAAATGCACTGCATCTTAGATGTCAAAACGCACTGCATCTTAGATGTCAAAACGCACTGCATCTTAGATGTCAACATGCACTGCATCTTAGATGTCAAAATGCACTGCATCTTAGATGCCAACATGCACTGCATCTTAGATGTCAACATGCACTGCATCTTAGATGCCAACATGCACTGCATCTTAGATGTCAAAATGCACTGCATCTTAGATGTCAAAATGCACTGCATCTTAGATGTCAAAATGCACTGCATCTTAGATGTCAAAATGCAATGCATATTAGATGTCATAATGCACTGCATCTTAGATGTCATAATGCACTGCATCTTAGATGTCATAATGCACTGCATCTTAGATGTCATAATGCACTGCATCTTAGATGCCAACATGCACTGCATCTTAGATGTCAAAATTCACTGCATCTTAGATGTCAAAATGCACTGCATCTTAGATGTCATAATGCACTGCATGCTAGATGTCAAAATGCACTGCATGCTAGATGTCAAAATGCACTGCATCTTAGATGTCAACATGCACTGCATCTTAGATGCCAACATGCACTGCATCTTAGATGCCAACATGCACTGCATCTTAGATGCCAACATGCACTGCATCTTAGATGTCAACATGCACTGCATCTTAGATGCCAACATGCACTGCATCTTAGATGCCAACATGCACTGCATCTTAGATGTCAACATGCACTGCATCTTAGATGTCAAAATGCACTGCATCTTGGATGTCAAAATGCACTGCATCTTAGATGTCATAATGCACTGCATCTTAGATGTCAAAATGCACTGCATGCTAGATGTCAAAATGCACTGCATGCTAGATGTCAAAATGCACTGCATCTTAGATGTCAAAATGCACTGCATCTTAGATGTCAAAATGCACTGCATCTTAGATGTCAAAATGCACTGCATCTTAGATGTCAACATGCACTGCATCTTAGATGTCAACATGCACTGCATCTTAGATGTCATAATGCACTGCATCTTAGATGTCATAATGCACCGCATCTTAGATGTCAACATGCACTGCATCTTAGATGTCAACATGCACTGCATCTTAGATGTCAAAATGCACTGCATCTTAGATGTCAAAATGCACTGCATCTTAGATGTCAAAATGCACTGCATCTTAGATGCCAAAATGCACTGCATCTTAGATGTCATAATGCACTGCATCTTAGATGTCAAAATGCACTGCATCTTAGATGTCAAAATGCACTGCATCTTAGATGTCAAAATGCACTGCATCTTAGATGTCAAAATGCACTGCATCTTAGATGTCAAAATGCACTGCATCTTAGATGCCAAAATGCACTGCATCTTAGATGTCATAATGCACTGCATCTTAGATGTCAAAATGCACTGCATCTTAGATGTCAAAATGCACTGCATCTTAGATGTCAAAATGCACTGCATCTTAGATGTCAAAATGCACTGCATCTTAGATGTCAAAATGCACTGCATCTTAGATGTCAAAATGCACTGCATCTTAGATGTCAAAATGCACTGCATCTTAGATGTCAAAATGCACTGCATCTTGGATGTCAAAATGCACTGCATCTTAGATGTCAAAATGCACTGCATCTTAGATGTCAAAATGCACTGCATCTTAGATGCCAACATGCACTGCATCTTAGATGTCAACATGCACTGCATCTTAGATGCCAACATGCACTGCATCTTAGATGTCAAAATGCACTGCATCTTAGATGCCAACATGCACTGCATCTTAGACGTCAACATGCACTGCATCTTAGATGTCAAAATGCACTGCATCTTAGATGTCAAAATGCACTGCATCTTAGATGTCAAAATGCACTGCATCTTAGATGTCAACATGCACTGCATCTTAGATGCCAACATGCACTGCATCTTAGATGTCAACATGCACTGCATCTTAGATGCCAACATGCACTGCATCTTAGATGCCAACATGCACTGCATCTTAGATGCCAACATGCACTGCATCTTAGATGCCAACATGCACTGCATCTTAGATGCCAACATGCACTGCATCTTAGATGCCAAAATGCACTGCATCTTGGATGTCAACATGCACTGCATCTTAGATGTCATAATGCACCGCATCTTAGATGTCAACATGCACTGCATCTTAGATGTCAACATGCACCGCATCTTAGATGTCAAAATGCACTGCATCTTAGATGTCAAAATGCACTGCATCTTAGATGTCAAAATGCACTGCATCTTAGATGTCAAAATGCACTGCATCTTAGATGCCAACATGCACTGCATCTTAGATGCCAACATGCACTGCATCTTAGATGCCAAAATGCACTGCATCTTGGATGTCAAAATGCACTGCATCTTAGATGTCAAAATGCACTGCATCTTAGATGCCATAATGCACTGCATCTTAGATGCCAACATGCACTGCATCTTAGATGTCAACATGCACCGCATCTTAGATGTCAAAATGCACTGCATCTTAGATGTCAACATGCACTGCATCTTAGATGTCAACATGCACTGCATCTTAGATGTCAAAATGCACTGCATCTTAGATGTCAAAATGCACTGCATCTTAGATGTCAAAATGCACCGCATCTTAGATGTCAACATGCACTGCATCTTAGATGTCAACATGCACCGCATCTTAGATGTCAAAATGCACTGCATCTTAGATGTCAACATGCACTGCATCTTAGATGTCAACATGCACTGCATCTTAGATGTCAAAATGCACTGCATCTTAGATGTCAAAATGCACTGCATCTTAGATGTCAAAATGCACTGCATCTTAGATGCCAACATGCACTGCATCTTAGATGCCAACATGCACTGCATCTTAGATGCCAAAATGCACTGCATCTTAGATGTCAAAATGCACTGCATCTTAGATGTCAAAATGCACTGCATCTTAGATGCCAACATGCACTGCATCTTAGATGCCAACATGCACTGCATCTTAGATGCCAAAATGCACTGCATCTTGGATGTCAAAATGCACTGCATCTTAGATGTCAACATGCACTGCATCTTGGATGCCAACATGCACTGCATCTTAGATGTCAACATGCACTGCATCTTAGATGTCAACATGCACTGCATCTTAGATGTCAAAATGCACTGCATCTTAGATGTCAACATGCACTGCATCTTAGATGCCAAAATGCACTGCATCTTGGATGTCAAAATGCACTGCATCTTAGATGCCAAAATGCACTGCATCTTAGATGTCAAAATGCACTGCATCTTAGATGTCATAATGCACCGCATCTTAGATGTCAACATGCACTGCATCTTAGATGTCAACATGCACTGCATCTTAGATGTCAAAATGCACTGCATCTTAGATGTCAACATGCACTGCATCTTAGATGTCAACATGCACTGCATCTTAGATGTCAACATGCACTGCATCTTAGATGTCAAAATGCACTGCATCTTAGATGTCAACATGCACTGCATCTTGGATGCCAACATGCACTGCATCTTAGATGTCAACATGCACTGCATCTTAGATGTCAACATGCACCGCATCTTAGATGTCAACATGCACTGCATCTTAGATGCCATAATGCACTGCATCTTAGATGTCAAAATGCACTGCATCTTAGATGTCAACATGCACTGCATCTTAGATGTCAAAATGCACTGCATCTTAGATGTCAACATGCACTGCATCTTAGATGCCAAAATGCACTGCATCTTGGATGTCAAAATGCACTGCATCTTAGATGCCAAAATGCACTGCATCTTAGATGTCAAAATGCACTGCATCTTAGATGTCAACATGCACTGCATCTTAGATGCCAAAATGCACTGCATCTTGGATGTCAAAATGCACTGCATCTTAGATGCCAAAATGCACTGCATCTTAGATGTCAAAATGCACTGCATCTTAGATGTCATAATGCACCGCATCTTAGATGTCAACATGCACTGCATCTTAGATGTCAACATGCACTGCATCTTAGATGTCAAAATGCACTGCATCTTAGATGTCAAAATGCACTGCATCTTAGATGTCAACATGCACTGCATCTTAGATGTCAAAATGCACTGCATCTTAGATGTCAAAATGCACTGCATCTTAGATGTCAACATGCACTGCATCTTAGATGCCAACATGCACTGCATCTTAGATGTCAACATGCACTGCATCTTAGATGCCAACATGCACTGCATCTTAGATGTCATAATGCACCGCATCTTAGATGTCAACATGCACCGCATCTTAGATGTCAACATGCACTGCATCTTAGATGTCAAAATGCACTGCATCTTAGATGTCAAAATGCACTGCATCTTAGATGTCAAAATGCACCGCATCTTAGATGTCATAATGCACTGCATCTTAGATGTCATAATGCACCGCATCTTAGATGTCAACATGCACTGCATCTTAGATGTCAAAATGCACTGCATCTTAGATGTCAAAATGCACTGCATCTTAGATGTCATAATGCACTGCATCTTAGATGTCAAAATGCACCGCATCTTAGATGTCATAATGCACCGCATCTTAGATGTCAACATGCACCGCATCTTAGATGTCAACATGCACTGCATCTTAGATGTCAAAATGCACTGCATCTTAGATGTCAAAATGCACTGCATCTTAGATGTCAAAATGCACTGCATCTTAGATGCCAACATGCACTGCATCTTAGATGTCATAATGCACCGCATCTTAGATGTCAACATGCACCGCATCTTAGATGTCAACATGCACTGCATCTTAGATGTCAAAATGCACTGCATCTTAGATGTCAAAATGCACTGCATCTTAGATGTCAAAATGCACTGCATCTTAGATGCCAACATGCACTGCATCTTGAATGCCAACATGCACTGCATCTTGGATGCCAACATGCACTGCATCTTAGATGTCAATATGCACTGCAACTTGTATCCACGAGAGATGGAGGTTCCGAGCGACCGTCCCCCCTATCCCACACCACTAGTGCACGGGTGGTTCGAGCCTCCATCTCTCGTGTGTAACTTGTATCCACGAGAGATGGAGGTTCCGAGCGACCGTCCCCCCTATCCCACACCACTAGCACACGGGTGGTTCAAGCCTTCATCTCTCGTGTGTAACTTGTATCCATGAGAGATGGAGGTTCCGAGCGACCGTCCCCCCTATCCCACACCACTAGCGCACGGGTGGTTCAAGCCTTCATCTCTCATGTGTAACTTGTATCCACGAGAGATGAAGGTTCCAAGCGACCGTCCCCCTATCGCACACCACTAGCGCACGGGTGGTTCGAGCCTTCATCTCTGGTGTGTAACTTGTATCCACGAGAGATGAAGGTTCCGAGCGACCGTCCCCCCTATCCCACATCACTAGCGCACGGGTGGTTCAAGCCTTCATCTCTCGTGTGTAACTTGTATCCACGAGAGATGAAGGTTCCAAGCAACCGTCCCCCCTATCCCACACCACTAGCACACGGGTGGTTTGAGATTTCATCTCTCGTGTGTAACTTCAATCCACGAGAGGTGAAGGTTCCGAGCGACCGTCCCCCCTATCCCACACCACTAGCGCACGGGTGGTTCAAGCCTTCATCTCTCGTGTGTAACTTGTATACACGAGAGATGGAGGATCCAAGCAACCGTCCCCCCTATCCCACACCACTAGCACACGGGTGGTTTGAGCTTTCATCTCTCGTGTGTAACTTCAATCCACGAGAGGTGAAGGTTCCGAGCGACCGTCCCCCCTATCCCACACCACTAGCGCGCGGGTGGTTCGAGCCTTCATCTCTCGTGTGTAACTTGTATCCACGAGAGGTGAAGGTTCCGAGCGACCGTCCCCCCTATCCCACACCACTAGCGCACGGGTGGTACGAGCCTTCATCTCTTGTATGTAACTTGTATCCACGAGAGATGAAGGTTCCGAGCGACCGTCCCCCCTATCCCACACCACTAGCGCGCGGGTGGTTCGAGCCTCCATCTCTCGTGTGTAACTTGTACCCAGGAGAGATGGAGGTTCCGAGCGACCGTCCCCCCTATCCCACACCACTAGCACACGGGTGGTTCGAGCCTTCATCTCTCGTGTGTAACTTCAATCCACGAGAGATGGAGGTTCCGAGCAACCGTCCCACCTATCCCACACCACTAGCGCACAGGTGGTTTGAGCCTCCATCTCTCGTGTGTAACTTGTACCCAGGAGAGATGGAGGTTCCGAGCGACCGTCCCCCCTATCCCACACCACTAGCACACGGGTGGTTCGAGCCTTCATCTCTCGTGTGTAACTTGTATCCACGAGAGATGTAGGCTCCGAGCGACCGTCCCCCCTATCCCACACCACTAGCGCACGGGTGGTACGAGCCTTCATCTCTCGTGTGTAACTTGTATCCACGAGAGATGAAGGTTCCGAGCAACCGTCCCACCTATCCCACACCACTAGCGCACGGGTGGTTCGAGCCTTCATCTCTCGTGTGTAACTTGTATCCACGAGAGATGAAGGTTCCGAGCAACCGTCCCACCTATCCCACACCACTAGCGCACGGGTGGTTCGAGCCTTCATCTCTCGTGTGTAACTTGCATCCACGAGAGATGGAGGTTCCGAGCAACCGTCCCCCCTATCCCACACCACTAGCGCGCGGGTGGTTCGAGCCTCCATCTCTCGTGTGTAACTTGTATCCACGAGAGATGAAGGTTCCGAGCAACCGTCCCACCTATCCCACACCACTAGCGCACGGGTGGTTCAAGCCTTCATCTCTCGTGTGTAACTTGTATCCACGAGAGATGAAGGTTCCGAGCAACCGTCCCACCTATCCCACACCACTAGCGCACGGGTGGTTCGAGCCTTCATCTCTCGTGTGTAACTTGCATCCACGAGAGATGGAGGTTCCGAGCAACCGTCCCCCCTATCCCACACCACTAGCGCGCGGGTGGTTCGAGCCTCCATCTCTCGTGTGTAACTTGTATCCACGAGAGATGAAGGTTCCGAGCAACCGTCCCCCCTATCCCACACCACTAGCGCGCGGGTGGTTCGAGCCTCCATCTCTCGTGTGTAACTTGTATCCACGAGAGATGAAGGTTCCGAGCGACCGTCCCCCCTATCCCACACCACTAGCACACGGGTGGTTCAAGCCTTCATCTCTCGTGTGTAATTTGTATCCACGAGAGATGAAGGTTCCGAGTGACCGTCCCTCCTATCCCACACCACTAGCACACGGGTGGTTCGAGCCTTCATCTCTCGTGTGTAACTTGTGTCCACGAGAGATGGAGGATCCAAGCGACCGTCCCCTCTACCCCACACCACTAGCACACGGGTGGTTCGAGCCTCCATCTCTCGTGTGTAACTTGTATCCACGAGAGATGAAGGTTCCGAGCAACCGTCCCCCCTATCCCACACCACTAGCGCGCGGGTGGTTCGAGCCTCCATCTCTCGTGTGTAACTTGTATCCACGAGAGATGAAGGTTCCGAGCGACCGTCCCCCCTATCCCACACCACTAGCACACGGGTGGTTCAAGCCTTCATCTCTCGTGTGTAATTTGTATCCACGAGAGATGAAGGTTCCGAGTGACCGTCCCTCCTATCCCACACCACTAGCACACGGGTGGTTCGAGCCTTCATCTCTCGTGTGTAACTTGTGTCCACGAGAGATGGAGGATCCAAGCGACCGTCCCCTCTACCCCACACCACTAGCACACGGGTGGTTCGAGCCTTCATCTTTCGTGTGTAACTTGTATCCAGGAGAGATGAAGGTTCCGAGCGACCGTCCCCCCTATCACACACCACTAGCGCACGGGTGGTTCAAGCCTTCATCCCTCGTGTGTAACTTGTATCCACAAGAGATGGAGGATCCAAGCGACCGTCCCCCCTATCCCACACCACTAGCACACGGCTGGTTCGAGCCTTCATCTCTCGTGTGTGACTTGTATCCACGAGAGATGAAGGTTTCGAGCGACCGTCCCCCCTATCCCACGCCACTAGCGCACGGGTGGTTCGAGCCTTCATCTCTCGTGTGTAACTTGTATCCATGAGAGATGAAGGTTTCGAGCGACCGTCCCCCCTATCCCACGCCACTAGCGCACGGGTGGTTCGAGCCTTCATCTCTCGTGTGTAACTTGCATCCACGAGAGATGAAGGTTCCAAGCGACCGTCCCCCCTATCCCACACCACTAGCGCACGGGTGGTTCAAGCCTTCATCTCTCGTGTGTAACTTGTATATCCACAAGAGATGGAGGATCCAAGCGACCGTCCCCCCTATCCCACACCACTAGCACACGGGTGGTTCGAGCCTTCATCTCTCGTGTGTAACTTGTATCAATGAGAGATGAAGGTTCCGAGTGACCGTCCCCCCTACCCCACACCACTAGCACACGGGTGGTTCGAGCCTTCATCTTTCGTGTGTAACTTGTATCCAGGAGAGATGAAGGTTCCGAGCGACCGTCCCCCCTATCACACACCACTAGCGCACGGGTGGTTCGAGCCTTCATCTCTCGTGGATATCAGCATATATGATTAACATGGTCGGAAACTGTTAAGAGATCTCAGTCATCATTACAGTGCGTCGTTAAAACCCAATATTCAAAAAAACTGTTACACAAACTTCTGTTGGTACTCTCAAGGTTACACGAAAGAGAATTTCTCAAATTTAAATTAAATTTTGAATGAATTTCATTCATTTTTGTGGTGGTCAGATCACCCTTGTGGTGCCCTGTCCGAACGATCCTATCTTCCATCCAATGCCTCGATTGGAGAACAATGATTCGTTTCAAGTTCCTATGTTGATGAGAAGAAACAAGTACCTCTAATTTGTTCATGTCCCATGTTGTATGCTTCTTTTTATATTGTGTTTTAACGACGCACTGTAATGATTACTAAGATCTATTGGCGTCTGATGAATGATTAATGAGATGATGGGATGATGAGATGAAGGTTTTTATGAGTAGTGGGAAGGATAGTGGGAAGGAAGCGGTCGTGGCCTGTATTGTGGGAACCATCCCGGCATTAGCCTAGACTACGGAGGGAAACCACGAAAAACCCCTGTAAAGATGGACGGTGGCGGGGATCGAACCGGGCCCGATATGTCCCTTCACCCCCCGGATCACATGAAGCAAGTGAGCTAACCACTCAGCTACTGTGCCGGTATGTTGTATGCTCAGGTAGATTTCCCGCTGGATTCAGTTCGTTTAATCTCCAGACATTGTCTGCACGATGCATTCTACCTGATGGTCCTGATCGACCATCTGACGTGACCGCGAGTATAGCATGTTCCTCCTGTGACGATGTTCTGAGCAAGATGCATTGAGGGTTGCGTCGGTTCGTCGGCTCGAGATGACGTCATCTCTTCTTGTTCATTCCATCTGTACCAATTCACTGGCCAAATCTTGAGGAATACCGATCGTGCGTAGTATAGTAGTGATGATAGTAACTGATTTTCTACACAAATACATGCAAAAAGACGCGAGTAAGTATACTTTCTTCATATCATGATAACTGATGTTGATATCACTATACATTGTGTTACAGTTACGACCATCAATAACGTAACGGGATAAGCAACATGGCGTTAGTCCTATCCTTTTAACATCAGGCCGTTTTCACCACGATGGAATCAGCGCTTTCGTGTACATTTCTGAGATTCGCAATTTCAAATCAAATCGTACGTATTAGGCTCGTATTTCAATAAATAGTACATAGTTGTATACTTGCATTGATTTTAATCTTTCTCGTAGATGATGAGTAATTATCCGGTTATCAAATGGTGAATATAGCAGTAGGGCTCTTGACTAGGGGACTAAATGCTTTTACAGACTTATTTTAAATTTGGATTGGCCAATTCAAATGAAATTTATCCCAATATTGTTTAATGCAGTTGGAAAGAGCTGGATTCACAGATTGCATTACATCTATTACTTGTATAGATCAACTTACAACAATACCAGCAAATCATCATAACATTTGTGAGGCGGGATCCCTTTGATATACGCATGGTGCGAAAGGAAAGCGCCATGTTGCTTATCCCGTTACGTTATTGATAGTCATAGGTTACAGTTATATATGCGCAACAATGCAGGAACAAAAACAGAGCAAATAAATCTCAATTTGGCCGACGAATAGTTACAGAAGATCAGACAACAATATTCCATGTAACAAATATTCATAACTTGGGCCTATTCAATAATAGTGATAATATTCCAATCAATATCATTGTTAAAAATATGCGCACCTTTCATTCTGTGACTTTTCTCTAGTTCCAATTTTCAACACTAACAGAATATGTGTAACTTTTTCTGGGCAATACTTCTGAGCTCATCTGAGAACGCACATCCCGTGTTTCCCTCGTAGCAGGCCTATATACAACGTATGCTTGCGTGGTCTCGAGTGTATATAACTCATTAGCTACATTTCATGTGTGGCCCTAGACGTGAAAAGGCCGCCTGTCTTGTTGTATACGCGACTCACGGCCTACTAGATGTGGTTTTGTCAACCTGAGCCACGGCGGTTAGATCGTGTCTAGCAGGCAGTGAGTATAGAAGAAGGCTGTGATCGAGCTTTATGTAACGCTCGCTGGAGCGCCATGCGACCGTCTCTCGGAGTCAGAAACCATGAAATTATTCCTTGGTTGACTGCGATCCGAGTTTAGAGCATCAGATTCTTCCCTTTCCAGCCCACCGACCCCCCCCCCAACCCCCCCAAAAACACGACACACGGGGAAAAACTCACGGATACTATTATTGTTCCTGACAAAGTTTTATTCGGAGAATAAAGAGTACAATTTCAAAGCTCTACAGAGTTGGTCCATTTCTTACGGAAGATCATTCTGTCTCTTCCATTATTCCATATATACGTAGTTTCCAGTGAGTTCAGGGATCGAATGAGTTCATTTTTATCTGTCGTTATTATTGTGTTATTATTGAATTATTTACCACAATTTCACTACGTACGAATTCGCGAGTTTAAAAACTCTCTTCTTCTGTTTTTCAGGAAATTTGAGAGTCGATTGAGCGGAATATCCGTATTTTATTATAACATTTGAACGGTGTGAGATATGAAAAATTATTCTTATACGGTGGAAATACAGATACCTATTCAAAAAACTCCTCAACTCATTTCGCCTGATTTTTCGAACGTATACAGAGGAGAGAGTGTCTTTTCAGCTGTTTACGCTTCACAAGCAGGCAATATGGGATGAGTAGTTATAATTAATACCATGCAACTGGAAGGTATCAGAAATAGCTGAGTTCCAGTGTTACGAGGATTTCGACTTCTCATACCGTTCAAATGTTGAAATGAAAAAACGTATATTCCGCTGAATCGACTCCCATAGACTCTTAAGATTTTTTAACACTGCAAAAATTGAATTTCGAAAATCAAATTTCTACAATTCATCAAAATAATTATACACACCATTTACATGTGCAACTTGTTCAAGATGATCAGCTTCCTACAGTCCAACAATTGAGACGAGAGAATTATTTTTCCACTACATTTAATTGACTTCAATCGCACCAGAATCAATCACAGTCTTAGCGAACAGAAACGTATGATACATTCAACTTACAACTTCATGAATTGACTGTCAGTGACGTCTCTACTAACAATAA
>OZ023328.1:3885418-3918375 GCA_964007535.1 Brachyptera risi | reverse complement strand
AAAGAGTAATGTCCAACAATTATTCGTCCTTTTGAACACTCCATCTTGAGTGTATGGTCTTCTCTTCCAATATAACTCGCTTTAATAAGTTTACTGTTCAATTCCTACCGGCCATCATTTCCTTCCACTGCCCTGTTCATATTACACAACCTTGTAATTTTTCTTCTTCCCTACAGTGATGTCCACTAAGCTCTTTCAACATTTCAGTACCACTGTTCAAATCTTTTCGCATTATTCCTGCACTGTCTCTCTTGTGTGTCCATCTGTGCACTCGATTTTAACACCCTTCTAGCAGCCACTCTTTGAACTCTCTCTATTGCAGCTATCTCCTGTAACTCATAAGGATCCCATATCGCACTTCCATATTCAACAATGGGTCTCACGAGTGAGGTGTATGCTTTGTTTCTTACTTCCTTTCCAGTTACTCTCAACTGTCAAGATTTTGAATAGCCTTCTTTGTGACTCTAGCTACTTGCGAGCTCCATTCCAAACTTTCTTCAAACATCACTCCCAGGTACTTGTATTGGTTTGAAATTCCCAAGTGAGCATTTTTAATAAAGTACTCAGGCTGAGTTTAATCTCTGTTCGTCTTGAAACGTACTATTTTACATTTTTCTATATTTAAATCCATTTCGTTCATTGAGGCTCAATCATCAACTTTCTTAAGTCATCCTGTAATGTTATTTCATCATTTCACACGATATTACTTTATACGAAACAACATCATCCGCAAATAGACGCAGCTTAGAATTCATTCCAACATGGTTATTATTGATGTAAATAGTGAAGAGCAACGGACCTAAGACACTTCCTTGTGGAACACTAGAAGTAATATTCCGAACAGAAAACGTTTCCCCTACTCTAACTATTTTCAATCTGTCTTGTGAAAAGTTGCCAATCCATTTCACTGAATATCTATTTTCTTTAAGTGCCGAAATCTTCCCCATCAGAATCTCATGTGTGACAGGATCAAAAGCCTTTGCAACTTAGTCAAGAAAAGACTGCATTGGTAACTTTTCCGGCATCTACATATTCTGCCAAGTCCTGTATAAACCCAAGTAGTTGGGTCTCACAAGAAAATTCCTTTCTAAAACCATGATGTTTGTCTGTTATTAGTAGCTTATCATCTAGTTCTCGTTTAATGTGATATCCTACTATACCCTCTCCATGATTCTACATATTGATGAAGTGAGACTGATGGGCCTATAATTTTCTACCCGTGCTCTCTCTCCACCTTTGTGTATTGGTATGACAATTGAATGTTTCCATTCTTTTGGTACACAACTTATCTTTATTGATAAGCACAAACAACACAGCAGTGAAAGAGACGAACATACGTTACGGATTCTCATTTCAAAACAAACTTCATCGGTTCCTGAGAAAAACAATTGTCACATATTGTTACTCCTGTGATACCAACATGAATATATCCACAGAAAAAACCTATATAATGTATGTATATACATATATATATATATATATATATATATATATATATATATATATATATATATATATATATATATATATATATATATATATATATAAATATATATATATATATATATATATATATATATATATATATATATATATATATATATATATATATATATATATATATTTATATATATATATATATATATACATATATTCATTGATGAATATATATATATATATATATATATATATATATATATATATATATATATATATATATATATATAATATATATATATATATATATATATATATATATATATATATATATATATATATATATATATATATATATATATATATAATATATATATATATATATATATATATATATATATATATATATATATATATATATATATATATAAATATATATATATATAAATATACATATATATATATATATGAAAGAAAAAATAAATCTATATATATATATATATATATATGGATATATATATATATATATATATATATATATATATATATATATATATGTATACATATATACATATATATATATATATATATATATATATATATATATATATATATATATATATATATATATATATGAACGTTTTTTGTCAAATCATAAAAATGTGACCATTCTGGGACTTGAACCCAGGACCTCTTGGTTTGTACCCAAAGCTCTAACCAACTGAGCTTAATGATCACTGAGATTCAAGTCTAATGATCGACACATTTATATGACAAGACAAATTTGAGAAACGACTCTCATGGGCTGTGTCTTCACAGATCAACAGGTTCCAAGGTGTAACGATTGCACGCTACCACAGGTCCTTGTGTTTCTCTTTCAACCATTACCTAGGCTCAGGATTTGTATTGTACAACATTTCTCCATTGATGCGATCCATTAACGATATGTATGAACGTTTTTTGTCAAATCATAAATATGTGACCATTCTGGGACTTGAACCCAGGACCTCTTGGTTCGTACCCAAAGCTCATATGAATATGAGAAAAAAAATACAATATATACATATATATATATATATATATATATATATACATATATATATATTTATATATTTATATAATATATATATATATATATATATATATATATATATATATATATATATATATATTTATATATATATATGTATATATTGTATTTTTCTTTCTCATATTCATATGGATATATATATATATATATATATATATATATATATATATATATATATATATATATATATATATATATATATATATATATATATATATATATATATATATATGTATATATGTGTGTGTGTGTGTGTGTGTAAGCATATGGCATCGCCCCACGTCGCACTGATTTAGTACCAAATGGCATGAATGACGGTCAACGGTTCCCCGCCTCATCCTCAACACTGACAGCTCATCCACCTCTGTTAGCAAATCAATCACTTTGCCAAACCACGATTCAATAAGAAGATAAAGAAAGGCACACAAACACATTCCAGATACGTTAATTCTGTGACAAATTGATTGTTCGCGTGACCGCCAGGGGAGAACAGAAGTTTATGTCCGAGACTGGTCCGGCCCGGCCGATAAAACAGTAACCGTGCGTTATCTCGGCCATCTCACCGATCTCTCACTGCCTCTTGGTCGGCTAACTCTCAACCACGCGGGACACGATTAGATCCGAATAAACACTTCGTTAAACACGACGTTGAGCTATGATGATAACGTATATTAAAAGTTAAGCGCTAACATTTTTATGATTCAAGTGTTAAGGTATTGTTATATAGGTGAGGCAATCTAAGTATACAAACATGTGTTGATCTTGGATTATAGTTATCGTGCCGATGGATAAACAGCAACTTTAGAGAGCTGTGCAATCATATATGATATGTCACGAAAACAGAGGCCCATGGTAGCTTAGTTAGCTGAGGCACTACTTTAGAAACTGAAGTCACCGCTGGGCGTGGTTTGAAATACCATATAAGGCATGGATTTTTGTAAATGTCCTTTCACTTATCACTACTTGAGAGTTTTATGATCACAGGCTCATTCGTACCCCCTACGGGCCCAGTTGTTGGTGGGGTCCTCAAGCAAACAATAATCATCATCTGTTACAGAATTGAAATGAGGTTCAAACGCGCTGAAATGTGCACCAAATAATAGTACATCTTCTATATTGCATCAAGCGTCCGACGTTCAGTTCCAATCATATACACGCTAGGGAAACGCAGCACATGCGTTCTATGATGAGCGAGATATATAGACTATGACTGTCAATAACGTAACGGGATAAGCAACATGGCGCTTTCCTTTCGCACCATGCGTATATCAAAGGGATGCCGCCTCACAAATGTTATGATGATTTGCTTGTATTATTGTATGTTGATCTATACAAGTAATAGATGCAATGCAATCTGTGAATCCAGCTCTTTCCAACTGTATTAAGCAATATTGGAATAAATTGCATTTGAATTAGCCAATCCAAATAAAAAATACGTCTGTAAAAGCATTTAGTCCCCTGGTCAAGAGCCTTACTGCTATATTCACCATTTGATAACTGGATAATTACTCATCATCTACGAGAAAGGTCAGAAACAATGCAAGTATACAACTATGTACTAAATATTGAAATACGAGCCTAAAACGTACGATTTGATTTGAAATTGCGAATCTCAGAAATGTACACGAAAGCGCTGATTCCATCATGGTGAAAACGGCCTAATGTTAAAAGGAGCCATGTTGCTTATCCCGTTACGTTATTGATAGTCATAGCTCTAGAGAAGTAAAATCGAAAACTCTGAGCACCTCATATCAAACAAATCAATAAAATCCACTTCGTTCGACAACTATTGAATCTAGGAAGCCGTGAACCTCGGCAACATTTTTCTCCTATCATTTCCGTCTATTTGATGAATAATTGAACATTTATTCAATTGACTACTCGAAATAGGCGTGGCTTCACCAGTCGGTCATTCGGATGTATATAATTTGTGGTGATTTGGAGGTACCCCGATTGGATATTTGAATTTCATCTCAGTTCCAACGACTCCGTGATTATTCGTTAAATCGACCCACATACACTCTTGAGAGAAAACTTTAGGAAGCCGAGCAGATTTGAACTGTCAACTTTCAATATGCAACATTGATGAACCTTAAGAGAGTTTTGCTGCTGAGTCGAACGTTCAACGTCATAACAGTGTTAAATGAATACAATCAAGTAATATAGGGAATTGTTTGAACATGAAATGATTCAATTACAATGGAATAAACTTGGTGTGATCAACCCGGATACAATCAAGTGAAGACTCAATTTCGCCATATCCGAAAAAAGGTGCCTTTTTTTTTGGTTTGCGCTCCATAGGTCAAACAAGAATTCAAAATCAGTTGAAACTTGGCACACACAAGTATCCTTATCTAATTAGATACTGTATAGTTTTGAGGCGCAATCGGTTGTACCACTTCTGAGAAAACTTATTTCAAAGTTTTCAAAAATCCTACTAGAATAACCCGGAGGAAAATATTCGTGAAATAATTTTCATCCGAGAAATTTCAAATTTTCAGAGAATTTTTATTAGACGAGCTTTAGCGAGGATTCAATTTGACATACTGAAAAAAATTGGTGTTCGTTTTTATGTTTTTTTTTTTATGTTTTTTTGTCGGTTCTCCACAGGTCAAACGGCTACAGCTATCAACTTCAAACTTTTTTCGTCATGGTTCCTCATCTAACTTAGATCTGTATAGTTTTTTGGCATTATCGGGTGGTAACTTTTTTTTTTATGAATTTTAGAAATTTCAAAAATCCCCGTTAGAATAACCCGGAGGAAAATACTTGAAAAATCAAAATTTTTCAAGACCTCTCAAATTTTCGCCGAATATAAAGGAAACTATTAAGCACATTTTGAGAGATTTTTTGCATCAATCGGATGAGAAATAACGAAGAAAACGCATTTATAATGCATTTTCCCATCAATTTAGGCTATTACGGGTACCAATTAAATCTATATAGCAACAAGTGTCAGCAATTAATTCAAAACGATTGAAATGAATGAAGAGGAAGGCCGTGACATAACTGATTCTCGTAAGGTTTTTGAACGTTTGGAGTGATCCAAGGTCTGTAGATGTAGATTGGGTTGACAAATTATTTTTCATTCTAGATTTCTATACCCCTAAGCTCGTCTAACAACGCGCATCCCGCGTTTTCCTAGTATATTAATTATACATATTATTCCGAACTTTTACTCAGATCGGATCAGCCGTTTTGATGTAGAAAAAAATATGATGTAATTTTTATGAATCACTCAAAGCTATTAAGATACCAATTAAATACAAGCCACAGGTGTCACATCTCAAATGTAAACGATTAAAACAAAGCCTTTTTCATTATCATAGAAATCAATAATGGAAAATAAGATGGCAGTGATGTAATATGGTTTGGATCTCAAGGTGTATATATATTATACTAGGAAAACGCGGGATGCGCGTTGTTAGACGAGCTTAGGGGTATAGAAATCTAGAAAGAAAAATAATTTGTCAACCCAATCTACATCTACAGACCTTGGATCACTCCAAACGTTCAAAAACCTTACGAGAATCAGTTATGTCACGGCCTTCTTCTTCATTCATTTCAATCGTTTTGAATTAATTAGTGACACTTGTTGCTATAGATTTAATTGGTTCCCGTAATAGCCTAAATTGATGGGAGAATGCTTTATAAATGCGTTTTCTTCGTTATTTCTCATCCGATTGATGCGAAAAATCTCTCAAAATGTGCTTAATAGTTTCCTTTATATTCGGCGAAAATTTGAGAGGTCTTGAAAAATTTTGATTTTTCAAGTATTTTCCTCCGGGTTATTCTAATGGGAATTTTTGAAATTTCTAAAATTCATAAAAAAAAAAGTTACCACCCGATAATGCCACAAAACTATACAGATCTAAGTTAGATGAGGAACCATGACGAAAAAAGGTTCGAAGTTGATAGCTGTAGCGGTTTGACCTGTGGAGAACCGACAAAAAAACATAAAAACAAAAAAAAAAAAAAAAAAAAAAAAAAAAACATAAAAACGAACACCAATTTTTTTCAGTATGTCAAATTGAATCCTCGCTAAAGCTCGTCTAATAATAACCAATCCAAAGATACGTTGATATGTTCCAGCTCATCCATCAACGCGGAAACACATAACGCGTTTGCCTAGTTAATGAAAAATAAGATGGCAGTGATGTAATGGTTTGGATCTCAAGGTGTATATATATATATATATATATATATATATATATATATATATATATATATATATATATATATATATATATATATAATAACCAATCCAAAGATAAGTTGATATGTTCCAGCTCATCCATCAACGCGGCAATACATAACGCATTTGCCTGGTAATAACCGCATTCACCTGATATCGTAGATATGATTTGATGGGAGATTACCTCATTGTAAGCAACTTGCATTGAGCCTAATTGAATGGGCGTTAGAGAAGAACTCGTCTCGCTCTCATGGAGCTTTGTCTGTGTTTTGTCTGTTCGTTTGTGGCCACTGCACACAGATCGCACGGTTTGACTGCACAGGTCGCACGGTTTGACTGCACAGGTCGCACGGTTTGACTGCACAGGTCGCACGGTTTGACTGCACAGGTCGCACGGTTTGACTGCACAGGTCGCACGGTTTGACTGCACAGGTCGCACGGTTTGACTGCACAGGTCGCATGGTTTGACTGCACAGGTTGCATGGTTTGACTGCACAGGTCGCACGGTTTGACTGCACGGGTCACATGGTTTGACTGATCGACATGAACATTTCTCATGCACCTGGATCAACCCTATGACTATCAATAACGTAACGGGATAAGCAACATGGCGTAAGTCCTATCCTTTCAACATTAGACCGTTTTCACCATGATGGAATCAGCGCTTTCGTGTACATTTCTGAGATTCGCAATTTCAAATCAAATCGTAGGTATTAGGCTCGTATTTCAGTGTATAGTACATAGTTGTATACTTGCATTGCTTCTGATCTTTCTCGTGGATGATGAGTAATTATCCAGTTATCAAATGGTGAATATAGCAGTAGGGCTCTTGACTAGAGGACCAAATGCTTTTACAGGCGTATTTTAAATTTAGATTGGCCAATTCAATTGAAATTCATCCAAATATTATTCAATGCAGTTGGAAAGAGCTGGATTCACAGATTGCATTACATCTATTACTTGTATAGATCAACACACAATAATACCAGCAAATCATCATAACATTTGTGAGGCGGCATCCCTTTGATATATTTGGCATTCCTTTGAGAGGAAAGCGCCATGTTGCTTATCCCGCATGTTGGCATCCAAGATGCAGTGCATGTTGTCATCCAAGATGCAGTGCATGTTGTCATCCAAGATGCAGTGCATGTTGTCATCGAAGATGCAGTGCATGTTGGCATCCAAGATGCAGTGCATGTTGTCATCCAAGATGCAGTGCATGTTGTCATCCAAGATGCAGTGCATGTTGGCATCCAAGATGCAGTGCATGTTGGCATCCAAGATGCAGTGCATGTTGTCATCCAAGATGCAGTGCATGTTGGCATACAAGATGCAGTGCATGTTGTCATCCAAGATGCAGTGCATTTTGACATCTAAGATGCGGTGCATGTTGTCATCCAAGATGCAGTGCATGTTGGCATCCAAGATGCAGTGCATGTTGGCATCCAAGATGCAGTGCATGTTGGCATCCAAGATGCAGTGCATGTTGGCATCCAAGATGCAGTGCATTATGGCATCCAAGATGCAGTGCATTATGGCATCCAAGATGCAGTGCATGTTGGCATCCAAGATGCGGTGCATTATGGCATCCAAGATGCAGTGCATTATGGCATCCAAGATGCAGTGCATTATGGCATCCAAGATGCAGTGCATTATGGCATCCAAGATGCAGTGCATTATGGCATCCAAGATGCAGTGCATGTTGGCATCCAAGATGCAGTGCATTATGGCATCCAAGATGCAGTGCATGTTGGCATCCAAGATGCAGTGCATGTTGGCATCCAAGATGCAGTGCATGTTGGCATCCAAGATGCGGTGCATGTTGGCATCCAAGATGCAGTGCATGTTGGCATCCAAGATGCAGTGCATGTTGGCATCCAAGATGCGGTGCATGTTGGCATCCAAGATGCAGTGCATGTTGGCATCCAAGATGTGATGGAAAGAAACAAATACGCTAGGCTTAAGAGAAATAATATTCACCGATAATGCAATTCAATTTAATATGAATACTTATTCGTTTGGGGCATGCGGACTTCTCACACGATTCCGATCACATATATAAATCGTTCAGATGTAAGTTACCAGTAATATAACCCTTGTTACTATATTAATTACTTTACAGTTTGAATGATAGACAATTATTTAACCTCACTATCTCCGTTTTACTTCTTACGAGACTGTTTCAGACAACTGAGCAAAAGTGAACGTCATTACACGTGTATTTGTAAACAAAGTTAGTTGCTTTTATCACTACTACCTACGCACGGTCAAGAGTTCTAAATGCGCGGACAGAAATCGTGAGATATTTTTAACATGGGAGGGATAGGAAGTAAAGACACCATCTCAAACGGGCAAACGCAACCCTCAACGCAACTTGGAACTACATAATTTTTGAGTCAAGTCTATTGAACCATTTTTGAGAAATTTGATCTCATAGTGTTTCAAAACCCCTCATAAGATCAGGTTGAGCAAGAAAATTTGAAATATATAATATCCGAATTTCTCTGAATGTGAACAATAATAATATTAATATCGTTCATTTGTCTTCAGATCCATTTCACATGATGATGAAATATTCTGTCAGGATTTACAGACATTTTGTTTCTCAAATATAATAAAATAACAGTCAAATTTGTGGTAATAAAGAAAGGTGTATGGTGAATATATAGATTAATCCTCAATTGTTAGTCAATTAAACTTTCATGTACCACCTCGTTTAACCCGAAAACAGTTTAAATTCCACCCAAATGATAGCAGAATAGATATTAGTAAATATTCATGTATACACCAGCTACAGAATTCATATAATTACATTTCCCATCTAAACACTAGTTTAGACTTGCATTTCAATAATCTTCCACAATTTAAATCAATTTCAAGATATATAGCAGATAGGCCAACTATAGTGTGCTTTCATGATTCACTGTTCAATTATTCAACTATTGTACCTTAAATTTACCTGTGTTCATGTTCTTGTTTGTGTTATGTTTATTGTATATTTTTATTGTTTGTTTTCATATATGTGTTCTCCTTTTATCATATGAGCACTAGTGGGAATGTATTTGTCTGTTGCTAATAAAGACTAAATCGAATCAATCAATAAAATCATCTTACAACGCATATTTCGCGTTTGCCTAGTTATGTGGAAAAATTGACTTTCACCTATCAGAGTATCTCTGAATTCCCACATGAAGTATACAAAGTAAAGACAAGGAATATAACTAGGATCTAAATTATTTAATTCTTTACCCACACATATCTCTTCTCTAACCAAATACAACAATTTCAAAAGTAAACTGTGTGCCCGGCTCCATCAAGTGAACCCTCTATTCTCAGAAAATTTTATTCAAATTGATACATCAAAATTATTTTCCAGTGAATTGTAGAGCAATTAATTATGAGTTTGTTTCTCATGTTATGTTGGTATGTTTGTTTATCATTAATTTTCCATTTTGTCACTAATTTGAAATAAGCACTCAATGTTTTTGTATCGCTTCACTAATTTGGTTCTCAATACTTGAATTCTCATATCACTATTCTTATCAAAACCTACACATTTCGAGGCCATTGTTTGTTTTTTGATTCATACTCATTCATTCTCCTTTCCCACACACAAGCTTCGGCTTATGTGGGTATCATTATTTTTTTTTATTAAGATCAAATAAACAACTTATTTCATTCTCATTATTACAACTTATTATTTTTCATTATTCACGCTCATTGTTCTTTCTTTTTCATTCGAGTGTCAATGTGACTGAAGAATCTTCCTTGTTGAGTCTTAGATACTATTTGTAATTCTGTTAATAATAAGTGTTTTGTTATAATGATAAATGTTGAATACAAAAGATAAAGAAGTGGCTTTGACGATTAGCCACGCCCATCACTAGTGGACAATTGAGTCTTCGCTTTGCTAATCCAATACATGTTTTTCATTCATCAAATAAATATAAAAGTTGGCACAATTATGGTGACAAGATTCACGGCTTTCTAGATCCGATATTTACCAGATGAAGAAGGCCTATATTTCATATAAGTCAAGGTGTGTAGAGTTTTTGAATATACTCCATATTCACATTCCGGAAAAGTGGGGTGATATTAACCCACAGGACCCCTATTCCTGAGATAAATGAGATGTGAGAAAAAATAAAAATGTGTGAGAAGACGATTATCTCAGTCAAAATGGCCGATTTGTAATGGTAAATCGGCCATTTTAAGTAGGATAATAATTTTCTCACTCATTTTTATTTCTCTCACATCTCATTTATCTCAGGAATAGGGGTCCTGGTGTGACTGCCCTTTTGTTGGAAGAAGTTTCAAACTGCTACAAATGAGAAAGTTTTAATTTCATCGTATCCATTTTTTTTTGTATCTCAATAGATAGGTATCAAGGTCAAATTACGTATCAAAATGGATACGATAAAATCAAAACTTTCTCATTTGTGGTAGTTTGAATTTTTCTATAACAAAAGAGCAAAGTCACACCAGTGGGTTAAAGTAACCTCACTCTACGGTATATCTCTCATTTCACAACGCACCTTCTGCGTTGACCTATAGTAATACGCTGGACGACCTGTAATTGACCCCTGACCCGGCCTGCAGTTCCAATGACAAAGTGTACACGTGAAAAGTCACCTCGAGGGATTCAATACGTTGTCAATCAACGAAGTTAGATTGCAATTCCAAGTGATCTGTTTGATATAATTGTGCCGTGGAAATTAACACAATATATACAAACTAGAATGTGAATCTCCAATAATCTGTGGCAAGTGCGATAGACGTGAACTATGACCAGTTGACCTCAAGTAAAATCGTCAAATTTTATGGATTCAAGATAACCATGGCAACCATGGATGACAACGGTTTTCTGAGACTTATCTGGACCCCTATTCCTGAGATAAATGAGATGTGAGAAAAATAAAAGTGAGTGAGAAAACAATTATCTCACTTAAAATGGCCAATTTACCATTACCAACCGGCCATTTTAAGTGAGATAATCGTTTTCTCACTCATTTTTACTTTTCTCACATCTCTTTTATCTCAGGAATAGGGGTCCTGACCGTAAATGAACGATGTTTTTAAGTGATTAAAGTCACCAAAATTAATTATATTTTCGGTGAAGTCAACATGATCTTCGAGCAACATACTACAAGTGAACGTGAAGGAAAGTAATAGTTTTAGTTATTCTGTGAAATACTCACGATTCAAGATTTTGCCTTCTGGTCTCTAGCCAGAAGGAAGGCTGGCATCCAGCTCATGACATTTAGTGACCATAGAGAGTTATTACGACTTTGAGGTGTACGTGACTTTTTTTGGTCGATAAAAGCAGTTTTTTTTTAAATTTTCTTTATCGATCCTGACTTGGTTTTTCGTGGTTTCCCACAGTCCTCGAAGCAAATGCTTGAATGAAGTACTAATTGGCCACGACTTTTAATCAGTAGAGTGATAGGCCTGATAATAACAGTTCGGGCCTATAACACTCGTTTTTTTTCTTTTTTGTATCATGATAAACTTTACATCTGCTGTCCGGATATATATCAAAGAAACGGTTTTTACTTATAATGTATTCTGGACTTTCGGAAACTGAAATACTTTTATCTACGGCGTGAAATTATGCTCACAGACAGCGCAGTCCTGGTGTTGAAGTTCATTGGTTTTAAATAATCAGAATGGGGTGGTAAGATCGCCCTTGTGGTGCCCCGTCCAAACGATCCTACTTTTAATCCATAGCCTTAAATGGGGAACAATGATTTTGTATCATGTTTCGATGTTATTAAAAAAAAAAATCGTCAAATTGTGAATGACTCGTTCCAGGGCTCTCCAACTAGCCATCACCAAGTGCCAGTTTCCATTCTAAACTTTGAGATGGGCCACATAGTTGAATGTTCGATCATTCATTGTATTTCTCATTTGTTTGCAATATTTTGCGCCTGTTTGAAAATATGTTTAATACACACACATATTATTCAAGCTTTTTACGAGTGTTTTTTTTTATTCAAAACTCAATCACTATTCTTGAATTGCATTTCTCGTCTTCATGTTTTCATTAGATGAGCGTAAGCGAAAATTCCATCCCTCTCTTATATAACTTTGTCTGTGTGTGTTTTTGTTTGTCTGTGGGCACTGCACAAGTCGCAAGGGTTGACAGATCAACATGAAACTTGTTTTGTACACGCAAAATGATCCAACTTAGAACTGTATCGTTTTTGGTATAAACCGGTTCGACCAATTTTGAAAAATAAAATCTCAAAATTTCTAAAAACCCCATAAGATTAGGCCGAGCAAGAAAATATGAAAAATAAAATCTCTTTAAACGAAATGAAATTTTCTGTGGATGTGTATACATGAATGATACACATTTTAACGATTGTGTATGCAATTTGACTTGGCCGTTCTGAAAGAAGTTATCAAATCAACTGTTTTTATTCACCAAATATTATTATACAAATTAAAGCAGATTCAGGTTGCCGAGATTCACTGCTTTCTAGATTCGATATTTGCCAAGCAATGAAGTCTTCTTTATATGCATCAAGGTGTGTAGAATACCAGAGTTGATGAAGTAGCAAGGGTAAAACTTCTTTAACGACTATTATACCCAATCAGATATATCGCAGATCTTACAATGCTCATGTTGCGTTTGGCTAGTTTAGGTCTATATAACTGGGTATGACGCATGCGTGGAAGCTCACAATTCTGACAAACAGGTGTGCCCGTAGTCACAAGCCAAACGGCATATAGCAGAGCCGAAATGCAGTTGTCTGGCTATCCAAGCTATTACTATCGATAACGTAACGGGATAAGCAACACGGCATAAGTCCCATCCTTTTAACATTAGGCCGTTTTCGCGCTTTCGTGTATATTTGTGAGATTCGCAATTTCAAATCAAATCGTACATATTAGGCTCATATTTTAATGTACAGTACATAGTTGTATACTTGCATTGTTTCTGACTTTTCTCGTAGATGATGAGTAATTATCCAGTTATCAAATGGTGAATATACCAGTAGGGCTCTTGACTAGGGGACTAAATGCTTTTACAGCCGAATTTTGAATTTAGATTGGCAAATTCAAATCAAATTTATTCCAATATTGTTTATTGCAGTTGGAAAGAGCTGGATTCACAGATTGCATTACATCTTTCACTTGTATAGATCAACATACAATAATACCAGCAAATCATCATAACATTTGTGAGGCAGCATCCCTTTGATATACGCATGGTGTGAGAGGAAAGCGCCATGTTGCTTATCCCGTTACGTTATTGATAGTCATAGATCCAAGTAATTTGTCGGGAATTATCAACTATAATATTACAAACGCCGCCCCTACCGTTTGACTTGTGACAACAGTTTAACCCCTGATAAATAATGAAATCCATTCGACTACACAGAATGTTATATAGGCTCAGGTCGTACCTTGAGATGTCCTGAAGAGAGAACTAGCTCTTTGTGAATCCAGGCCCTGCAGTCAAAGGATCTTTTTTTTTTTTCAAGGCTCTTTATTGGATAACATAAGAAATTGACCCTGAACATAAATCCACAAAACCCTAAAAGGGTTTATCTGTGGGATAAGTACACATATAACAATGATTAGATAGTGAACAGACATGTATATTAAATCACTTGCTTCTATAAAATTAATCTGAATAATGAACATTATCACAATTTTACAACGAAAGCGAAAATACAAAAATACAAGAATACAATGAAAATACAAGAAATAATGATCACACAAGAAAGACATAGAATCGAAAAACTGAAAAGTAAACATATTAGAGTGAAAATAGGGAATTTATCCAGCCATCTGAGGCCGAAACGAATAAGTTTCACTGTTAAAGTTTCCAGTTTTCCGATTTGATCCGTGCTGATGTTGTTCAGCTAAGTGCAGTTTGACAGTTGCCTCTTGAACTGTTGTTTACTTCTACGTTCATTTACACGCACAAGTACAAACATTGACGAATAATTCAACGTGGTGTACACTTTTACATCAGCGCATTTTGTTTCCAGCTTGACTGTAATTGCCTACAGCTATTTTGTAGATTGAGTAAAAGCTTTTGAACAACAGGTTGGAAGTAAAGTTGAATTATTAAGAGAGCAGAGTTGATTTAGTCGAGGAGAAGTTTTTGCTGATAACTTCTGAAAGGTGTGAGATATAAACATTATAATACAAGAGAAACGCATATATTTTTGATACTTTTGAGATGTTATGAGTTGAAACTATTCAACTGATATTGTGATACCTCGTTCACACCGGGATTATTAACTGCAGTTAAGCTAACTGCAGTTAAGCTAACTGCAGTCAGCATTATGAATGACAAATCAAATTCAAATTCAAATTCAAAATTCATTTCATTCTGTTCCAAGAATTACATTGTACATGGATTGGTATACAAAACAAAAACGAAACAAAATAATATAGAACAGAAGCCCGCTTAAGAATCTAATATTCTTGTGTGCGGGCTGACAGTAAGTTATACTAGCACTAGTTATAGTTAGCACCGCTCTTAACTGAGGTAAAGTGTCCACACTGGGATCACTAACTGCAATTAAGCTAACTGCAGTTAGCATCATGGATGACACTTTTCTTAACTGAGGTAAAGTGTTCACAATGACAGCGATGAAATGGTTGTTAGTGACGTCATGCACTGCCATCTTCCTGTTCGATTACTGTTGATTTTTATATTGCATTTATAGATTCACAGATTTTCTGTTGATATCTCTATCATCTCGTCTTGTTTTTGAACAGAGTCATCTGTAGGGTATTCTCAACTGACGTCACTCATTGTTGAAAGAGAGAGAGAACAATGTCCACCAGTTGGAATTGACCAATCAGAATGTTTGGTAGTCCACCAGTTCGCTGTATTGCTATGGTAACTATTGTTTGTCGTTTGTTATGTGCGAACACCCTATATGATTGGAATAATTGGATGAGCGTATAGCGGAGATTCCATCCCACTCTTATGGAGCTTTGTCTGCGTGTTTTTTTTTTTTTTTTTTTTTTCGTAAGCACTGCACAGGTCACATGGGTGGACTGATCAACATGAAACTTTTTTTCGTACTGGCCAACTTTTTCAACTTGGAACTGTATAGTTTTTGGAACGAATCGATTTGGATAGATTTTGAGAAATATCATGTCAAAGTTTTCAAAAAGCCATAAGATTAGGCTGGGTAAGAAAATTCGAAAAAATGAAACCTCTCCGAAAAGAGTAAAATTTTCTCTGAGTGTTCAAACATAAATGATAGACATAACCGCCATTTTGTGAGCAATTCGAACCAGTCGTTTCGAATAAAAAAATCCAAATAACTGTTTTCATTCATCAAATATAAGAAAAGGAGCCAAGATTCACTGCTTCCTAGATTCGATATTCGCCCAAGAATTGACCAAGAATTCTTTATATTCGTCAAGGTGTGTAGAATACCAGAGAAGATGAAGTAGCAATCAAATGAAAGACAGAGTGTGTAGAATACCAGAGAAGATAAAGTGTCAATTAATTGAAGGACAAAGTGTGTTAAATACCAGAGTCGATAAAGTAGGAAATGTAGGACTGTTATTATACCTTATTCAGATATCTTGCTCATCTTACAACGCTTATTTCGCGTTTTACTAGTGTAGATGATATAGAGGGCCTTGCTTTGAACCAACAATTTGACCGACTTGCTCTTTGCTGAGGCGATGGATTTTGATCGCAGTTAAGCTAACTGGACCCTTACCTAATACATGTCGTGCTAATGCTAGCTAGTTCCAAGAGGCTAGGACTTTGATTGGTCAATGTTCACTATTTAGGAGAGCCAAAATGCAACTGCTAAGATTATGGTTCTATAGTGAGCCGTGTATAGCATTGTTGTTCGATATAGATAGATAGAGAAGTGATGTTTGCACTACAATCGGGACCCTGAACTCGGGAACTGACCCCGGAAATATTTCACTTTCAACACCCGAGTTGGAGTTGGAGTTGGAGTGGAGTTTATATTATGATGAAATAGGTTGGGATCACTACACCGTGATTCTGATATTATTTGTACACATTTGATGAATACAAACCATTCCTTGAACTATTCTCTTCAAAACAGCTGATCCGAATTGTACACATTTGATGAATACAAACCATTCCTTGAACTATTTCTTCAAAACAACTGATCCGAATTGTACACATTTGATGAATACAAACCATTCCTTGAACTATTTCTTCAAAACAACTGATCCGAATTGTACACATTTGATGAATACAAACCATTCCTTGAACTATTTCTTCAAAACAGCTGATCCGAATTGTACACATTTGATGAATACAAACCATTCCTTGAACTATTTCTTCAAAACAACTGATCCGAATTGTACACATTTGATGAATACAAACCATTCCTTGAACTATTATCTTCAAAACGGCTGATCCGAATTGTACACATTTGATGAATACAAACCATTCCTTGAACTATTATCTTCAAAACAGCTGATCCGAATTGTACACATTTGATGGATACAAACCATTCCTTGAACTATTTCTTCAAAACAACTGATCCGAATTGTACACATTTGATGAATACAAACCATTCCTTGAACTATTCTCTTCAAAACGGCTGATCCGAATTGTACACATTTGATGAATACAAACCATTCCTTGAACTATTTCTTCAAAACGGCTGATCCGAATTGTACACATTTGATGAATACAAACCATTCCTCGAACTATTTCTTCAAAACAGCTGATCCGAATTGTACACATTTGATGAATACAAACCATTCCTTGAACTATTTCTTCAAAACAACTGATTCGAATTGTACACATTTGATGAATACAAACCATTCCTTGAACTATTTCTTCAAAACAACTGATTCGAATTGTACACATTTGATGAATACAAACCATTCCTTGAACTATTTCTTCAAAACAACTGATTCGAATTGTACACATTTGATGAATACAAACCATTCCTTGAACTATTTCTTCAAAACAACTGATCCGAATTGTACACATTTGATGAATACAAACCATTCCTTGAACTATTTCTTCAAAACAACTGATCCGAATTGTACACATTTGATGAATACAAACCATTCCTTGAACTATTTCTTCAAAACAACTGATCCGAATTGTACACATTTGATGAATACAAACCATTCCTTGAACTATTCTCTTCAAAACAGCTGATCCGAATTGTACACATTTGATGAATACAAACCATTCCTTGAACTATTCTCTTCAAAACAGCTGATCCGAATTGTACACATTTGATGAATACAAACCATTCCTTGAACTATTTCTTCAAAACAACTGATCCGAATTGTACACATTTGATGAATACAAACCATTCCTTGAACTATTTCTTCAAAACAACTGATTCGAATTGTACACATTTGATGAATACAAACCATTCCTTGAACTATTTCTTCAAAACAACTGATTCGAATTGTACACATTTGATGAATACAAACCATTCCTTGAACTATTTCTTCAAAACAACTGATTCGAATTGTACACATTTGATGAATACAAACCATTCCTTGAACTATTCTCTTCAAAACAGCTGATCCGAATTGTACACATTTGATGAATACAAACCATTCCTTGAACTATTATCTTCAAAACAGCTGATCCGAATTGTACACATTCGCTATAGTGTGTATCATTAGTGTGTTCACATTTAGGGGAAATTCGATTTTTTTTAGAGAGATCCCATTTTCAGATTTCTTCCACAGCCTGATTTTATGGGGTTGACGTTATGATGTTACTTAGAAATTATCCAACCAATTCAACCCGCAATCTGCACAGTTCCAAGCTGGATGACTTGGCTTGCACAGACCGAAACAAACAGGAGAAAAAACACACAGACAAAGCTCCGTAAGAGTGGGGTGGAGGCTTCCGCATTCGCTCATCCAATTATTGAATAACATATCAAACATCTCTTGGAGTCATTTGGCAACGAGAATATATATCGGATGAGAGTAGTATTCAGAACACTCACATAATTCAACTATACAATTCGAAACATAATTAATCTTCTTCGTGAAAGAGTTCGTTAAAATTGTAATCAATTATTCGAAACATAATTAATCTTCTTCGTGAAAGAGTTCGTTAAAATTGTAATCAATTGATATTCTGGTCTCCATTTAACCCCCAATCTTATCCAATCAGAAGTAAGAGCTGGTACATATAAAATGGCAATGTTTGCAAATAGCTCGCACTAAAGCGTCTACCTTGCAAGACGCCAAGCGTAATTTAATCTAATTTAGAAGTTACACGAAGGGTCACTAATGTACTCGGACATACCTCCCCCCCCTCCCACCCCCCCCCTCCACCCCTTTACTCCAGGCCAATTCGCCTCCTGAATCCCTAACGTCTCCTCGGCAACTCGACCGGGATGCGTGCTGTGCTTCATCGGTAAAAAGATCACGACTTCAATAATGGCGTATTACCGAATTGGACCCCGCTGTCTCGACTTGGTCCCTCCCCCTCCCCCCCCCCTCCCCCACCCCAGTGCCACCCCCTGCATCGCGAAGAACCAACACCATCTGTAGACACGCAGTCTGATCGAGACAAGCAGCGCCAACAACCTTCACAGCCTGCAGTCAGCGTCTTAGGCGGGTACACAACGTCTTAAATCTCTATTCCAATCACAATCAGCAATGATAATGATTTTTTTTTTTTTAATAACATCGAAACTTGATATGAAATCATTGTTCCCCAATTATGGCTATGGATGAAATAAATAAAAAACTATATAAATAATAAAAAACGTTTTTGTTGCTAATATAGATACCTAATACAGAAACATTGTTCCCCAATGAGGAGTGTGAATGGAAGGTAGGATCGTTCGGACGGGGCACTACAAGGGCGATCTAACCACCCTGAAGCATTATTACAAATGTGATAACTAGTTCAAAGAACAGACAATCTTGAGGTAATAACTTTCAGGGATGGAAAATGATTCAAACACCCATAAATTATTGGAGGAGAAGAAATCTTGAATATTCTCGTTGAGTTGATCTCCTTTCTCTTATTATATTCTGATTTCTTCCCCCTCTTTTCTCCTCATTTTTTAGGCCCATTTGTTACAAAATTGATCATTTTTTTCATCAATTTTCTTTTTTTTTCTTCATAGTCACAATATAGTAGATCAAAAAGTGAGAAAATGTTTCTATATTTTGGAAGAGCTATTATTATTATTTTTTTAATATTGGGTTTTAACGACGCACTGTAATGATGACTGAGATCTATTGGTGTCGGATGAATGAATAATGAGATGATGAGATGATGAGATGATGGTTTCACGGGTAATAGGAAGGATAGTGGAAAGGAAGCGGTCGTGGCCTATATTGTGGGAACCATCCCGGCATTAGCCTATAGACTACAGAGGGAAACCAAGAAAAACCCCTGTAAAGATGGACGGTGGCGGGAATCGAACCGGGTTCGATGTGTCCCTTCACCTCCCGGGTCACACGAAGCAAGTGCGCTAACCACTCAGCTACTGTGCCGGTGAAAAGCTATCATCAAATGAAAAAAATCGTTTGTAATGAAACGAAATCTAGCAAATTCCTTTGATTTCATTACCTCATTGCGATTTAGATCACCACCTTCTGAGAGATGCAGTTGCGTTCCAAATCGTGAACGTCGTCCTAAAAAATTGAAGCGCCCAAACAAATGTCACAGCCATTCAAATATGAGGGTTATTCGTGTTTTTCCAACGACCCCACCAACAGCTAGTCATTTGGGGGCCCGAATGAGCATGCTATTTTATGATCATACTATGAACTGATGATATAAGTCGAAGATATAACCGGCACAGTAGCTGAGTGGTTAGCGCACTTGCTTCGTGTGACCCGGGAGGTGAAGGGACATATCGGACCCGGTTCGATCCCCGCCACCGTCCATCTTTACAGGGGTTTTTCGTGGTTTCCCTCTGTAGTCTAGGCTAATGCCGGGATGGTTCCTACAATATAGGCCACGACCGCTTCCTTCCCACTATCCTTCCCATTACCCATAAAAACCTTCATCTCATCATCCCATCATCTCATTAATCATTTATCCGACGCCAATAGATCTTAGTAATCATTACAGTGCGTCGTTAAAACCCAATAAAAAAAAGGCGAAGAAAGTACAAAAACCCATGCTCTATGCGGGACTCGAACCCACTTCCGACGATGAATTCAATTTCTGAAGCGGTGCCTTTTTGACTGAGCCACGGGGACGGTATTAGGCCCGGCTACCCAGATTTTATTGCACACATAAATCCCATACCTTTCATAATTCAATTATTAACTCCAATTCATGTGAAATCCTCGCAAGTTGGTGTATTCTAGTGTGTCTGACTGTAGACCATTGCGATACAATGTTAATAAGTTCCGGTAACTGGAGGCAATGATATGTGATCTGTATGTTGGCGGGCCTGGAGGCCAGATTACAACCATGATGGGAGTGTTGGTAGCCCTGGGGCCCACCAGAGCTGACGTCACGTTAATCAGCCCCTGCTGGCCGCCGCATACCGCCCGCAGCACATCCTGCACTGATCTCCACTGCACGGACAAGCCATTATATATATTCCATTTTCTCGCGATCAACAATTATTGGAGATTATTTTGGATAATATCTTGGAAATAATACATCAGTCGGTCATATAATCATATATATATATATATATATATATATATATATATATATATATATATATATATATATATATTTTTTTTTTTCTATTTTTTTTGGATAAAATATATAATTATATATATATATATATATATATATATATATATATATATATATATATATATATACATATATATATATATATATATATATATATATATATATATATATATATATATATATATATATATATATATATATATATATATATTCGGTCAAATATTCATGGATAAGTTGATTATATCGTAATATCTATACATATCACTCAGTGAATATACCGGCCGTTGAAGGGGACCTACATAGGCCTACAGCCAGGGCCGTATTGATACATTTTGTGCCCCTAGGTTTGATCCCCCTCCCCTCCTTGCCCCCTCAATCATAGTCATACATTCAGTACAGTTCACTATCTCAGAAATATGTTGAGTATCAGGTTTTTATTAGGAAGCGCATTTGTGATTATTGTTTTGGGCTATAGCTATGACAATTAATGAGAGGGATTATTTTGAAAACTTTGATCATTACTGAATGATATGTTGATATGATAATAGGAAAACGCTATATATGCGTTGTTAGACGAGCGGATAATAATAGTATGTCGACTTTTATGGTCAAACTTTTGCCTACATTCGCCAATTGGGTGACATTTAATTCAGAAATGGGTAAACACTGCTTCGAGTGGTACCAATTTAGCACATTTTATAGTTTTTCTTCGAAATGGCAGACCCAATCAAGCTGAAAGTTTTCAGAAATGTGTATCAGAATGTAACCCAGCTTCACACAGAATTTCATTCCATTTGGAAAATAAAAATATCACCTCTTTTTCCGTCGTGTTATTCCAATGAGTATTTTTGAAATTTCTAAAACTCCAAAAAAAAAGTTAACATCCGATATTGCCACAAAGCTATACAGATCTGAGTTAGATAAGGAAGCCCAATGAAAAAAGTTTGAAGTTGATAGCTGAAGCCGTTTGACCTGTGGAGAACCCACAAAAAACATAAATTAAAACAACATAAAAACGAACACCAATTTTTTTCAGTATGTCAAATTGAATCCTCGCCAAAGCTCGCCTTATTACTATAATGAGTCCAATCAGGCATGACTCCTATAAGATAGTGAGCCCCTATCAGATATCAAAATTCATCAGAATTCCGAACAGCGCAAGCGCGAGAAGCACAGATTACTTCAGAACCTCCAAAATAATGTGGAATAAAATGAATAAACTTCGATTTTTTTTTTTAATTGAATAACATCGAAACTTGATACAGAATGTGTGTTTCTCAATTGAGGCAATGGATGGGAGGTGAGATCGTTCGGACGGAGCACCACAAGGGCGATATTTATATATAATATTTATATATATTAGAAGCAGCGCATCGTATTCCGTCTAGAGTAACATCACGCCCAGCAAGAATTATCGTGCAACTCACTAGCCGTAAGAAGCGGGACCTGTTCCTGGAAAAGCGACGGGCGATAATCACCAACAATATAATATCTGGAACTCGTAATACTGAACGAATCTACGTTAACGAGAATCTTTCCCCGTTTTACAAAGAACTTCTGTGGAAGGCCAAGACAAAAGCGAGGGAACTAAACTACGCTTTCGTATGGTTTAAAAACTCGAAAATTCTAGTGAAAAAGGAAGAGAACTCGAGACAAGTTATTCAGATCAACTCGTTTAGTGACCTGGAGAAGATTAACTAAACGTCCTTAACATTCAATTCATTGCATTTACATTGAACCTGTCATAACTGAACTTGGATTAAATAATCACATGTGCGACTGGGGAACCGATAACACTAATGAAGAGCACATCAGTGTGGTAATCGACGATTTAGACCACTGGATTCAAAAGCGAAAAGGTATTTTATTTCTGCATTTGAATATAAGATCTCTGCGAAAGCACTGGGATGAACTATGTATCATTTTAGAGAAACATATGGGTTGTTTTGATGTATTATTACTCAGTGAGATTTCGGTGAATGAGGTAGATAATTATTATAAACTACAGGGCTACAATGCGTATAGCGAAACAAGGAGATGCAGGCGGGGCGGGGGTTTGTTATTGTTTGTCAAGGAGAGCTGGTCGTTCAAACAAGCATTGCCTTTGAATTCTGTACACTTTGAAGGGCTGTGCGGCGATTTAAGAATTAACAGCGATGCTTACGTCCACATAATAGCTGTATATAGACCTCCTAATAGAAGTAAAGTAAATTTTGTTATAGAATTGGAAAAATATATCACCAATAAAAATGAATATAAAAATATGATTTTACTCGGAGATATGAATCTTGATTTGCATAGCTATTCATGTAACAGTGTTCAAAACTATGAAAGTCTATTAGCTGCAAAAGGTCTATATAGATGCATCACTGGCAATACACGGGAAGAATGCTTAAGTGGCAGAGTCACTGGTTCATGCATAGATCATATTTATATAAGAAGTGAGCTTGAGATCATTTCATCTGCTATATTCACAACAAAAATATCTGATCACTACATGGTTTTAGCTGATGCATTTTTTTGGAACGGAAACGTAAAAAATATGGACGAAGTTGAATTTAAAATAAAAAATGTGTTTAACGAGAAAAAATTGGTGCAAGATTTAAAATCGTACAATTGGAATAGTTTGTTAAACCTGACCGATTGTTGTAATATTCACCAACAGTTTTGCTATAAATTCAAGGAAATTTATGATGAATCTTCGTTCACTATTTCCAATAAAGTAGGGAAATCAAGGGTGATGAAAAACTGGATGTCAGAAGACTTGGGTAAAATGATTAAGGATAGGGATGCTGCATTCAAAAAGTGGAAACAATGCAACAATACATTGAAAGTAACTTTCAGAAATGATTATAAAAACCTCAGAAATTTTGTGAATAGGCAAATAGCAAAAGCGAAAACTTGTTATTATAAATCTATAATTGATAAATCGAAAAATAACATTAAAGATACTTGGCAGTCAATAAACTACATAATAGGTAAGAAAAAACAACTGTCAGTTGATGAAACCATAACGAAATATCTTGGTAAGACTAATTCAAACAGAGAAATTGCCAACAATTTTGTAGACTCCTTCATTCGAGAAATTTAGCTCCTAAAACACCAGTGTATCATAAAAACTTGTACAGATTATCAAAGTGACTCTGTAATTCAATCAATGTACTTCACACCTGTCAATGTTGAGACAATTGAGAGTATTATTGATAAACTGGATGTTGACAAACAACCAGGATATGATGGTATACGTGCTAAAGATATGAAACTACTGAAAACGGAATTAAGTCCAATTTTGGTCAAGCTTATAAACCTATCAGTTATTAATGGTGTGGTCCCTGATGACATGAAAATCTCAGTAGTGCGTCCAATTTATAAAAAAGGAGATCATCTTAACTACTCAAATTACAGACCAATATCACTGCTGCCAATTACTGAGAAAATCATGGAACGTTGTGTAGCCAATAATTTAACTAGTTATCTCAAACAATTCGGAATTATAAATAAGCTTCAATTCGGGTTTCAGGCTGGTAAGAGTACAGCGGATCTGCTTCTGCTATTCTCGGACTTTATCAATTCCAATTTGAATCTCAACATGCACATAATTGCGTTGTTTATAGACTTTTCGAAAGCTTTCGACACCATAAATCATACAAGATTAATCTCTTCTTTAGAACATATCGGTATTAGAGGCAACGTATTAAATTGGTTCATTAGTTATCTAGATAATAGGAAAATTTTAGTCAAAATTAATGAGGAGTTTAGCATTTTGAAGAACTGTACAACTGGGGTTCCTCAAGGTTCTATTTTAGGACCATTGCTATACCTCATTTACGTGAATAATATGCCCGATGTGGTATCTAACTGTCAAACGTATATGTATGCTGACGATACCGTTGTATTATCAGCTCATAAAAATATCAAATCTGCCGAGCAAAATTTACAAAAGGATTTCAACAATTTATTAAAATGGACTCACGATCATGATTTAGTCATAAACTCAAGTAAAACCAAACTAATTCACATATGTTCCCCGCATAATAAGGACGGTCGCGCACAAATTGAGATTAGGTATCATACATTAGATTGTCTCCATAATATTAGTTTAGGCTCCACCTGCATGAATTGTACACAGAAAATTGAGAGTGTTGACAGAGTTGTTTATTTAGGCTTGACCATTGACAAACATTTCACTTGGAAACCTCACATTGAAACAATTTGTAATAGATTACGTTCTTGTGCCTTTAATCTTTATATTCTTGAAAATTGTCTGAATTTTTCCTTGCTAAAAACAGTATACGTTGCCTTGGCCGAATCCTTATTATCGTATGGAATATTAGCTTGGGGCAATGCTTCACCTTATCATTTGCAGCTTATCATAAACCTTCAAAGACGAATGCTTAGAATCATTTCGAACTCCCCCACTAATAATGGCATAAATTTAGGAGGAAACGAACTATTTCATCGTTGCAACCTCCTTCCTTTAAATATTTTATTCATGTACCGATTCATACTAAAATTCTACTTCAATAATAATTTCAAAATCATCAACGACCACCCATTTCATACTAGACTCAGACTAGATAATGATTATAAATTACCACTATTTAATAACAAGTACGGAAAAAGAAGTCTGTGTTATGCTGTTCCTTTCAATTTCAATAAAATACCCCAAAACTTACGAGATCTGCAACAATATTCTACTCTTAAAAATGGCATTAAAAAATGGTTACTTGAACGTAGTCTACTCACATGATTGTAAAATTAATAAAAAATGTTATTATTATTATTCTTATTATTTCTAGATTACTTCTAATCACGTATTCATTATAGGCCTACATTCACAGCATTATCGCCATCTATTATTTTCCCTTTATTATATTTATCTTAACCCATCACTGTTACACTGTGTTCATATAATTATTATTCACATGCATATTGTTTTGTATCACGTCTGTTCAAAATTCGCTGATTATACCACAGACAAGCCCAATCCGGCTTTGTGGGCCATAGTGTGGAATTGTGTATGTTTAATTAATAATAAATAATCTTTCAATAAAAAAAAAAAAAAAAAAATATATATATATATATATATATATATATATATATATATATATATATATATATATATATATATATATATATATATATTAAAATATATATATAATATATATAAATATATATATATATATATATATATATATATATATATATATATATATATATATATATATATATATATATATATATGTATATATATATATATATAAATATATTCATATATATATATATATATATATATATATATATATATATATATATATATATATATATCCACCTTGAGATCCAAACAATTAATTCACTACCTTCCCATTTTCCAATTGAATGGTGACACCTTTCGCTTGGATTTAATTGGTATCTTAATTGCATTGAGTGATTTAAAATAAATAGATTAAATATTCTTTCACATCAAAACGGCTGATCAGATTGTTCTGCAAGTTCGTAACAATGTGTGTAATTGTTATATTAGAATTCCGTGAGAATTTGAATTCTTTCGAAAGAAATATTTTCCACGAATTTTCTCCTCTGGGTTATTTTCGTTGAATTTGTAAAAACTTTGAAATAAGTTTTCTCAGGAAAGGTTCGACTGATCGCGCCTCAAAACTATACAGTATTGAATTAGATAATGACACTTGTGTGTGCTGGTTTCAACTGATTTTGAATTCTCGTTCGAACAGTGGAGCGCAAACAAAAATAAAAAACGCACTTTTTTTCGGGTAGGCCCATGGTGAAATTGAGTCTCCGCTACGCTCATCCAAAAATCAATGAGTCAAGAATATTCATGGAATATTTAGATGAGCGTAGCGAAGATCTCATCTGACATACCGAAAAAAATGGGCTTGGTATTTATGTTTTTTTTTTTAATTTTGTGCGTGGCATACAGGTCAGGAAAAAAAACAGATCAAATCGGAACCTATTCTACATATTCATGTCATACCAGAATAGGCTGGGATTGTTATTGAGAAAAATCGTTGGAAGGTCTGTCCGGGAGAAAATCGTAAAGTTTGAAAAATCCTCATAAGAATAACCCGGAGGAAAAATACTTGTAAAACAAGAATTTTTCAAAAGCTCTCAAATTTCCACCGAATATGAAAAATGCTATTATACACCTATTCAGAGATTTTTACAACAATCAGATGACAAATAACAAAGAAAACGCAATAAAAGTGTTCATTTTATTAAATATTCGGATCAATTAGTTTTGCAAAGTGTATATGCGACAGAATGCAGCACTATAAATAAATATCAACAAGTTGCAGGTGAGGTTTCTGAACGTTTGAAATAATCCAAGGTCCATAGAATATGTAAATTGAGCTGACAAGTTATTTTTCATTCTACATTGCCATACTTCTAAGCTCATCTCACAACGCGCATCCCGCGTTTTCCTAGTTATTGTCATACATAATCCACGTTACAAAAGTAATATACTAAAACTGAACATGTTTGTTGTGGTCTTTAGACAATGATGAATCCAAGATGTGAATACTGTCTGATTCAAGTCTGGCACATAATATAATCAGGTCCGATGATTTGATATTTAGAAATAATAATAATAATAATAATAATAATCCTAATTACCGGAAGACTGTACCTCATACAGAATGATAATCGTCACTATATTATAAGATATAATACACAATATATTCAGTAGTTAGATGGTCAATAATTAGCACATAAGTATTCGTCAATTGAGTAAAAAGACCTTTCTAGTAGAAACCTCTTCACAGTCTTCTTGAAAGTAACTGAACATTTAATTTGTTTAAAATTTCTTGGCAAGTGGTTGTATAGCTGGGTCATCGAGTAGGTCGGGCCTTCTGCGAACACTGCTAGTCTGTGTTGCTCAACTCTTAAGTCGTTACAACGTCTGGTGTCGTGATGGTGAAGCTGGCAATTGGAATGAAACAGCTCAAAGTTTTGCTTTACGAAGATGACTGATTGCATTATAAATATACAGTTAGAAATATCAGATTATAATACATTTTGAAAATAAGTTTCAAAAACTCATAATTAACTTCAAAATTACATATCAATCCGGACAAAATTTGTTAAATGAATGTTGAGAACATCCACTATAGAAGTAGTTATGATTCATGCAATTGTTTTGAGGTGGGCGTGTCCTAGAGGGGGGAGGAGGGGGGGCGTGGCTGGGGGCTGGGGGCCGGGGTTCGACCACAGTTTAGTGTTATGGCCAACACAAGGCAGGTATACCACCACTACTTCACACACCCACGGTATAACTCTTCGCAGTGTATCCATCTTATAGAGAATAGAGAGTTTAATTTGAAATGCAGAGTATTTCGACCAAGCGGTTCACAGTGGTGGCCACGGTCAAGGGAGGACAGAGGTGACAATCTTATAATCTGAAGTATGATTATAAACAGTCTCAATATAATACACTAGGCAAACGCGAAATATGCGTTGTAGGATGAGCGAGATATCTGAATAAGGTAATAGTCGTTAAAGTAGTTTTACCCTTGCTATATTATCGAATATGGTATTCTACACACCTTGATGCATATGAAGAAGACTTCATTGTTGGGCAAATATCGAATCTAGAAAGCAGTGAATTTCGGCAACCTGAATCTGCTTCAATTTCTATAATAATATTTGATGAATAAAAACAGATAATTTGAATATTTTCTTCAAAACTATACACAATCGTGATGATGTGTATCAATCATGTTTACACATTTACAGAAGATTTCAACTCATTTGAAGAGATTTTATATTTCAAATTTTTTTACTCAGCTCAATCTTATGAGGTTTTCAGAAACTTTGAGATGATATTTCTTCAAAATCTGTCCAATCGATTCATACCAAAAACTATACAGTACTAAGTTTGATAAGTTTGCGACTAAAATAAAAGTTTCATGTTGATCAGTCAAACCCTGCGACCTTGTCCAGTGCCCACAAACAAAAAAAAAGAAGAAAAAAACACTGACAAAGCCCTATAAGAGTGGGATGGAGACTTCGTTACGCTCATCTCACAATACCAAATTGGTGACACAAAAGAATTCAAGAGATTAAAACATACGATTTTTGTATTTTTTGTATGGTTTTTGTATGGTTTTTGTATGTTTTTTGCATACATTTTGGCATTACTGTAAAACCCCCCATTCTGGTTAACCAACACGGATAATTCCGATATTTGAAATGTGAACTGATCGCAAGTAATCAATGCATAATAATGAGTTATTATTTTTCTCATTACATCGATACTTTTGCTGTTAGATATTTTTGAATTTTATCAAAAAACTTTTTTTTTTTAAATTCACCAAATATTCATTATTTTACTGTACTACCATCATTCATTTGTTGAAGTTTTCAATACCCACTTATCTCCAAATACTATTGAGAAAAATTCACTAAGAATTTCAACACATTCCAACAGATAGTTATGGAGTAAAGATGTTTCTCACACTCAATTGTGAAGGAAAAACTGTAGCAGAGATCTCTTCATTCAAAGTTGCAGTTCAGTGAAGAAATTTCATGCGGAAAAGAGTGTTTTTCATGATTCTGATGCTGTATCCACCGTAATAATATATTTCAATGGGGTTAATATACTGACATACCTTTAAGATGATTCTTACATGAAACTTAACATAGAAGACTGAATTTTAAATTTTTTTTAAATTTTTTTTCAACATGTTTTTTATTCACATCAAACAATCACATGACAAATATGAAATTTAATAACAAACACATGGGGATAATAACAAAGAATTCAATACGAATTCAACGGTAAAATAAGAACAATAAAGAAGAACTGCCATTAGTGCGAAATAAGTTGATTAATAGTAAGAAGCCTGCATAAGAACGAATTCTTGTGTGCGGGCAACATAACGTATGATTGAATGACAGAAGTTGGCTATGAAGCAAATAATGAAATAAGTACAATAAGTACATCTATTTTGTTAACAAAAGAGACAGAAACAAATATTGAAACAATTAGAATAAATATTTGCAGAATTACCCTTGATTGAAAAATGAACAGTTATGCTAATAATAATGAGTGACGATAATAATATTGAAAATGATAGAAAAATAAAAAATGAAAATACAAAAAATTGTGTAAAAACTCGTATTATCACCTCTGTTCTCCCTCACCAACTTATCCGCGAGGCCAGAAAAGCATTTTTCCTACAACTCATTCATTGGGATGCAATATTATATGAGGATAAAGCAAATGGAACATTCCATTGGAAATATGTCTTAATTTCCTGCTGAGAATTATTTGAAATATTCTCAATCGTTTGACTATTCATTGAACATTCTTTGTTAGTAAATATTTTCAATATTACAATTTATATATGTATATGAATACTGTCTTCACTTTGTTCACGTGCATTATAGAAACATGATGTGATTACGAACTGTCCTGCCAATAGATGTGATTACAAACTGTCCTGCCAATAGATGTGATTACAAACTGTCCTGCCAATAGATGTGATTACAAACTGTCCTGCCAATAAATGTGATTACAAACTGTCCTGCCAATAGATGTGATCAGGAACTCTCCTGCCAATAGATGTGATCACGAACTGCCCTGCCAATAGATGTGATTACAAACTGTCATGCCAATAAATGTGATTACAAACTGTCCTGCCAATAGATGTGATTACAAACTGTCCTGCTAATAGATGTGATTACAAACTGTCCTGCCAATAAATGTGATTACAAACTGTCCTGCCAATAAATGTGATTACAAACTGTCCTGCTAATAGATGTGATCAGGAACTCTCCTGCCAATAGATGTGATCACGAACTGCCCTGCCAATAGATGTGATTACAAACTGTCATGCCAATAAATGTGATTACAAACTGTCATGCCAATAAATGTGATTACAAACTGTCATGCCAATAAATGTGATTACAAACTGTCCTGCCAATAGATGTGATTACAAACTGTCATGCCAATGAATGTGATTATAAACTGTCCTGCCAATAGATGTGATTACAAACTGTCCTGCCAATAGATGTGATTACAAACTGTCCTGCCAATAGATGTGATTACAAACTGTCCTGCCAATAGATGTGATTATAAACTGTCCTGCCGATAGATGTGATTACTAACTGTCCTGCCAAAGATGTGATTATAAACTGTCCTGCCAACAGATGTGATTACAAACTGTCCCGCCAATAAATGTGATTACAAACTGTCCTGCCAATTGATGTGATTACAAATTGTCCTGTCAATAGATGTGATTACAAACTGTCCTGTCAATAGATGTGATCACAAACTGTCATGCCAATAAATGTGATTACAAACTGTCCCGCCAATAGATTTAATAAAAACTCTCCTGCCAATATTTTCCTCTTGTTCATGAAAATATCAATGCTCCATTGAGAAAACTAATCTATATAACACCTTTATCACAATCTTCAATACAGGATCTCGTGGTCTTGGATCTCGTGGTCTTGGATCTCGTGGTCTTGGATCTTGGAGCATTGAATCCCGTGATCTTGAATCTTGGAGACTTGGATCTCTTAGCCTTGGATATTGAAGCCTTGGATCTCGGAGCCATGGATCTTGAAGCCTTGGATATCAAAGCCTTGGATATTGGAGCCTTGGATCTCGTGACCTTGGATCTTGGAGCATTGAATCCCGTGATCTTGAATCTTGGAGCCTTGGATCTCGTGGCCTTGGATTTTGGAGCATTGAATCCCGTGATCTTGAATCTTGGAGCCTTGGATCTCTTAGCCTTGGATATTGGACCATTGGATCTCGGAGCCTTAGATCTTGAAGCCTTGGATTTAAAAGCCTTGAATCTTGGAGCCTCGGATCTTGGAGCCTTGTATCTCGTGGCCTCGAATCTTGGAGCATTGAATCCCGTGATCTTGAATCTTGGAGCCTTGGATCTCGTGGCCTTGGATTTTGGAGCATTGAATCCCGTGATCTTGAATATTGAAGCCTTGGATCTCGTGGCCTTGGATCTTGGATCATTGTATCTCGTAGCCTTGGATCTTGAAGCCTTGGATTTAAAAGCCTTGAATCTTGGAGCCTCGGATCTTGGAGCCTTGTATCTCGTGGCCTTGGACCTTGAAGCCTTGGATTCAAAAGCCTCGGATCTTGGAGCCTTGTGTCTCGGAGCCTTGCATCTTGGAGCCTTGGATCTCTTAGCCTCGGATCTTGGAGCCTTGTGTCTCGTGGCCTTGGAACCATCTCGGAGTACAGTCGAGCCCGAACATGAACTAATGCATATCATCAGATCGACACAGACTGTCGATGTGCCGGGTCGTCCTCAGGGACGCTTGACCCAGGTACTAGTACTGCACTGAGTTAGTGCGCATGTGCAGCCTCAGCCTTGGACGAGGTTGAGCCATAGAGCTCGATCAAGACCATCAAGTAGGACAATGTGGCCCGAGATATCTGTGGACAAAAACATCAAGCTGTCAGTGGTGTATGATTACCTTGAAGCTATGAATGGACGTTAATTATTATTATTATTATCATAACTGTTCATTTTTCAATCAAGAGTAATTTTGCAAATATTTATTCTAATTGTTTCAATATTTGTTTCTGTCTTCTTTCTCAGGCCCGG
>OZ023328.1:3857918-3877918 GCA_964007535.1 Brachyptera risi | reverse complement strand
CGATACATTCCGAAGATACTTAAAGTGAGATGGACGGATGAGTAGATGGAACTATAACTAACACTGAGCAGTTTGGACTTACATGCGGACGGGTGGTTACTGCTGACCACCTGATGACGTCAGTAGGTTGTGTGAGTGAGGCTAGGAAATCGTTGCGATTCGCCATTCTGATTCTGAATTTGATGATCGATATCAGTTGAATTGTATTCAGTCGATAATTATCGTTAGCTAATCATTAGTCTATTCGATTGTATCATCTTCGGTTGATGGAAATAATGTATATTGTATTCCAATAGTTCGGAAAAGATACAAGATGATTCGAAAATGAGTATTCAAGATACAAAACACAAGATACATTCGAAGCATGTATTTGCAATACAAAATAGGATATATGAATACATCTGAAATACGTATCTATATATATATATATATATATATATATATATATATATATATATATATATATATATATATATATATATATATATATATATATATATGTATCTCTCTCTCTCTCTCTATATATATATATATATATATTTATATATATATATATATATATATATATAAATATAAATATATATATATATATATATATTTACATATATATATAAATATATATATATATATATACATATATATATATATATATATATATATATATATATATATATATATATATATATATATATATAAATATATATATATATATATATATATATATATATATATATATATATACATATATATATATATATATATATATATATATATATATATATATATATATATATATATATATATATATATATATATATGTATATAAATATATATATATATATATTTATGAATATATATATATATATATATATATATATATATATATATATATATATATATATATATATATATATATATAAATATAGATATTATATATATATATATATATATATATATATATATATATATATATATATATATATATATATATATATTTATATATATATGTATATATATATATATATATATATATATATATATATATATATATATATATATATATATATATATATATATATATATATATATATATATATATATGTATACTCCTCACGATGTGTCGGTGGCTCACCCATACTGCTACGAACGCTGCAAACAGCATGATGATCAAACAAGTGAAGAACTGCATCAGGAACATCGGCGAGTAAAGCTCTTGGAGCTCGTGACCAACACTACAACAAAACGTTCATGATAATCAGGCCTATCTCATGTGGCGTCACTCATTAGACGAGCTTCAGCAAGGATTCTATCTGACATACTGAACAAAATTGGTGTTTGTTTTACTGTTTTGTTTTTTTGTTTTTTTTCATGTCTTTTTGTCGGTTCTCCACAGGTCAAATGGCTATAGCTATCAACTCCAAACTTTTTTCATCATGATTCCTCATCATATCAGATCTGTATAGTTTTGTGCCCTTATTGTATGATAACTTTTTTTTCTTGAATTTTAGGAATTTCAAAAATACTCATTAGAATAACACGTCGGAAAAAAAAGGAAATATTTTTATTTGAAAAAAAAAATGAAATCCTGCGTGAAGTTGAGTTACATCATGATACACATTTCTGAAAACTTTCAGCTTGATCGGGTGAGCCATCTCGAATAAAATCTATGAAATGTGCTAAATTGGTACCACTCGAAGCAGTTTTTACTCATTTTCAACTTGAATGTCACCCAATTGGCGAATGTAGGCAAAAGTTCGGCAAAGAAGTCGCCATACTATTACTATCCGCTCGTCCAACAACGCGTATATAGCGTTTTCCTAGTTATCTCAACAGACAGACAATCGAAACCCGCGAATCCACATCAGCCAATCACAAGCTGTGATGGTTCCAAGTTGTCTGTATTGCTATGGTAACGATTGTTGGGCATCTGTTGGTTGAAGAATGTCTATATAGGAAATGCACTCAACTTTCGTCCTGTGTTCGATTACGTCTCAGGATGTGAATCCCTTGATGCAATCTCGGGATCAATTCATCTCAGTATTCATTGTAGAATTATCAGACGAGCTCTAGCGAGGATTCAATTTGACATACTGAAAAATTTGGTGTTCGTCTTCATGTCTTTTGTTATGTTTTTTGTTTGTCGGCTCTCCATTGGTCAAACGGCTACAGCTATCAACTTCAGACTTTTTTTTCATCATGTTTTATCATTCAACTTAGATCTGTATAGTTTTGTGGCATCATTTGGGGGTAAATTCTATCCTTATGAATTCTATCAATTCAAAAAAAAACATTAGAATAACTCATTGGAAAAAAAAATATTATTTTCCGGAAAAATGAATTTCTGCCTGAAGTTGAATTACATCTTGATACACATTTCTGGAGATTTTCAGCTTGATCGGGTCAGCCATTTTGAATAAAAAACATAAAATGTGCTGAATTGGTACCACTCGAAGCCGTGTTTACCCATTTATAACTTGAATGTCACCCAATTGGAGAATGTAGGCAAAAGTTTGGCAAGAAAGTCGACATACTATTACTATCCGCTCGTTGAAAACGCATATATGGCGTTTTCCTAGTAAGATATAATAGTCTTCATTCATTATCAAAAACTTCACTTGAAGTAATTGTTTATTAGTGAGGCCAATTGGAGGAAAATTCAGAATCGTTTTAACGAGGTACCAAATTGGCAATGTTTCCTTCTCAATATGTATATACTAATGATGTACTGATCATACCAATACATATTCCAATATTCTCAGTGAAGGCTTATTTCCGTTTATTTCCAAAAATTCACTAACAGTAAGGTTATTTGGAATCTTACTGTATGAGCTCCTGATGATGCTTCACCCAACACTTCAACCGTTCAAGATAGACACGTTTCGTTTCTTCCTCGGACAAGTTCTCAGGTTTCGCAGCGGCTCTTTGATGAAACCTTGCCTTCCGTCCCACAAGTGTCTTCAATATCGGCTGAGATGAAGGCAATGTCTCCACATGCTTCCGGTCACCGCCTTCATCTTCACAAACCACCAGATCCGCCTCGACGTCCCTCAACTCCGGCTTCTCGAACAGTCTATCCATCTCCACCTTCAAGCTCTGCAGCTGAACGACGCTCACGGACGCAATCGAGAAGAAGAACGTGTCAAAAGTAACCGACCTGGATATAACAAACCAAGCGGCGAACGTCTGGAACACAACCGTGATCTGGAACATAGGATCGGCAAGGGCATCAAACGGGAACCAGGCTGGAACTGCCAGAAATCTTCCCCCGTGAACTTCCTGGATGAACGGTATGAATGGTAATAGACACCAAGGTATTGTCGGTCCTGCCATCAGCACAACCAAGAGTGTGGACACCATCTTGACATGACGTCTTTCGATCCTCATTAGCAGGCTGTGCTCTTCGTTCAGAGGGATACTGATCATGGATTGGTCCAACAGCTGGATCAACTCTTGGAATTTCTTCCGTCGTGCGATGTAGTAGAGGATCTTCGCACAGCCTTGGTACGTGGCGACGGTTGTCAAGGCGCTGTGGCAGCGCTCTGCGACCGGGACGTCCGGTGACACGAGACGGACGGTCAGGGTGATGAATAATATCATGACGCAGACATCGCCGAAGATGCGAAGAGCTGTGAGGACAATTCTGGAGCGTTTGGATTTGATCACGTCAGACAAATTTGGAACATAGTGACCGGTATGAGTGTTTAGGTACGCGTTGTAGAGGATGGAATTCAGGAACGAATTTTCTTTCATTTTGAAACAATCGAATTATGGAAAACTGTATTATGGAAGGATATATTCAATATTCGATGGATGAAATCTAGTTCATTAACGCTAGGAACTGACTAAAAGATTCACTCGAACCTTGGCTATTTTATAGTAGAAATAACACACGATAACTAATCAAATGCATTCTAAATTCTGTCTGTATTCTCTACCTGCATATCATATTATATGAATGAAGATTTTATAAATTATTGGAGAGTTTGTGGAACCAACAAAGGTTCTGAGTTCGATCAAATGCAACCAGATCGCAAGCAGACCTCGACTCATGACTAGTTGATGACATTACGGATGTATTCCTTCTGTGAACGAAGAGACTGGACAATTGAGTGTCTATTTTCTGATACATTTCCCGCGTTCAGAAGATTCGTGAAGCTATCAACACGTTTACTTCAGAAACATGCAACTGAATACTTTAATGTATTCATTGGAACTGGATCAGATTGTGGTTTGATGGCGATATATTTCCGAATGAATAACAATATTCTTTTGTGTTTTCCAAGCGTTTCGTGACAATATTCATGTTTGAGTATCAAAGCTATGAAATTCTCAGTTTTCCCAACAGGTTTGACTGTCATGCATGTTCATGTTAAAGTGATGGATAAATATCCGACGTTGTTTTCTTGGTAACTGTCATCAAATAATGATGATTACTGGCAGATGAATGAAGACTCAACCTTTGCCTTGAAGGTTGCCTATCACACAGAATAAAGATGGAATAATCTATCATAATATTAGAATTATAAAATAACTCAACACAATAACTAAAGACGAGTAAAATGGAAATAATTCACAGAATGTGGACCTGTGATGTTCAAAAGCGACCAGTAATACTCATCTCTTGTTTATATATATATATATATATATATATATATATATATATATATATATATATATATATATATATATATATATATATATATATATATATATATATAAATATATATATATATATATATAATATATATTTATATTTATTTATATATATATATAAATATATATATATATATATATATATATATATATAAATTTATATATAAATTTATATATATATATATATATATATATATATATATAAATATATATATATATGTATATATATATATATATATATATATATATATATTTATATACATATATACATATATATATATATATATATATATATATATATATATATATATATATATATATATATATATATATATATATAAATATATATATATATATATATATATATATATGAATATATATATATATATATATATATATATATATATATATATATATATATATATTTAAATATATATATATATATATATATATATATATATATATATATATATATGAATATATATATATAGGCCTATATATATATATATATATATATATATATATATATATATATATATATATATATATATATATATAAATATAAATATATATATTCATATATATATATATATATATATATATATATATATATATATATATATATATATATATATATATATATATATATATATACATATATATATATATATAAATATATATATATATATATATATATATATATATATATATATATATTTATATATATATATATATATATATATATATATATATTATATTGATTCATCAATATATCCGATACATATAAAATATATGATATAATAGAGATATATTATATATAATCTTGATGATATCATGATTTTACAAGATGACAAAAGAGAAACACTTAAACCGGCAGAGAAGCTGAGTGGTTAACTCACTTGCTTCATGTGACCCGGGAGGTGGAGGGACATATCGAACCTGGTTCGATATGTCCCTCCACCGTCCATCTTCACAGGGGCTTCTCGTGGTTTCCCTCTGTAGTCTAGGCTAATTCCGGGATGGTTCCCACAATATGGGCCACGACCGCTACCTCCCCACTACCCATAAAAACCTTCATCTCATCATCCCATCATCTCATTAATCATTTATCCGACGTCAATAGATCTTAGTTATCAGTACAGCGCGTCGTTAAAACTCAATATAAAAAATTAATAAAAAAACACCTGAAGTGGAGAATCATTTCTTTTCTGCGCTCATAGGCCCATTCACATCTGAGAGTATTGAAACGAGTCTCTGATGGTGGAGACATCTCATGGATGATTGAATATTTCTCCAATTCTAATTAGATGAGCGTAGCGAAGTCTCCATCCCACTCTTATGGGGCTTTGAATGTGTTTTTTTTCTGTTTGTGGGCACTGCACAGGTCGCAGGGGTTGACTGATCAACATAAAACTTTTTTAGTATAGGCCAACTCTTACAACTTAGAACTGTATAGTTTTTGGAATGAATCGGTCGATTAGATTTTGAGAAATATCATGTCAAAGTTTTTAAAAACTCCATAAGATTAGGCTGGGCGAGAAAATTTGAAAAAATGAAACCTCTCCGAAAATGATGAAATTCTCTCTGAGAGTTCAAACATGAATGATACACATGATCATCATTTTGTAAGCAACTCGAACCAGCCGTTTCTAAGAAAAAAATTCAAATAACCGTTTGTATACATCAGATATATGGAAATGAGCCAAGATTCACTGCTTCCTAGATCCGATATTTGCCCAAGCATTACATATTCTTCATATTCGTCAAGGTGTGTAGAATACCAGAGAAGATGAAGTAGCAACTAAATGAAGGACAAAGTGTGTAGGATACCAGAGTCGATAAAGTAGCAACTAAATGAAGGACAAAGTGTGTAGAATACCAGAGTCGATAAAGTAGCAAATGTAGGACAGTTATTATACCTTATTCAGATATCTCGCTCATCTTACAACGCATATTTCGCATTTGCCTAGTATAATTGATCACTCATCATACACACTGTTTACAATTTAGTCTCAATTCATTACACATAAAGCTGAAGTTTGATAACAATATTTGGAATAACCACCCACAGACTACTCAGAACTGAGAGAAGACACAATAGTTCAGTCATAGTCAAATTACGGAGTTATGATATTCATAAAGACATTATATAATAAGCCATTTTGAGGGGAATTCTGATCATTTTTTTATGACTTTGACTAAACAAAGCCAGATCTCCACCTGAATAACTGGTGAGTAATTCGTTGCAGGGAAGGTTCACTTCTAGCAGTGTACCAACCCCAGTCGTGTAAATAATTAAACCTGATTGAAACAGCCAGGTAGGCCACCCTAACGGTCATTATCGGCGTATTGCTTATGTGAACCCAGTCTGTTCTGGCCGGCTGTATAACCTTCACACGCCCTCTAAACATACTAGGTCTGTTTGTTTGTCCTGAACTACTTGAACTAGTTCTTCAGTTCTTGCACTCTCGTGTTTGTTTGTTACCGTGGTGCTGCACCAAAGCTACACTCTCGTGTTTGTTTGTCTGAGTTCACTTGCACTAGTTCAAGTAGTTCTACACCCAGCTACGGAGCTAGTGTGCTTAGTTCAGTTCAAGATGGCAGGCGCTGAAATCAAATTTTAGGTGGACACTATGTTGGCTTACAAGTTGATGACGCTTAAATACGTGCCGATGAGAATGAAAAATTTTATATTTGAATAAGGGTTGTAATTATTTTGAAGTAAGTTGATATGCAGAATTATGTCTCTGGTGATTTTACCCAAATAGCTTTTCCCAATTTCAAAATTCGTGTCCAGGAATCGTTGAAATTAGCACTATCGTGTTTGTTTGTACCTCAACATTTGAGGATCATTTCCTGCACCAAACCTGTAATATGACGCACTTCCTTCCTGCACCAGCAACACTTTAGTGCAGGTTGGTGCAACACAAACAAACAAGCCTACTATTACTTACCGTTACATGGGACATTAGAGGCCTCGCTGGCTTCTTATGAATAATTACGCTCGTAATTCCTACAATTTGATCAAAAACTAGAAATCACCAACTCAATTTGAGAAATTATGATACGTTCATTTGTCATCCAGGACCCGCCCCCTTCTTTGAGTCGTGACGTAGGCATTGTCGTTTCTGTTCATGTTTTGATACCAAATCGGGTATGACTCAGAGGTTATGGAGGAAAACTGGACTATGGAAACGCAACATGATGCGTTGTTGGATATGACGATGATTGATTATTGTTTGCTTGACGACCCCACCAACAGCTAGGTTATACGGGGGTACGAATGAGCTGGTGATTATGAATGTATGAAGTGATGATTAGTAAGAGGACGCTCACAAAAACCCATGCCTTATGTGGGATTCGAACCCACGCCCAACGGTGACTTCAGTTTCTGAAGCGGTGCCTCAGCTGACCGAGCTACCGAGGGTGGCTGTTGGATATGTCATATGGGCATATTCATATATGGCCCCGTGTATATTTGTTTCTCTCTTGTTCTATTTGCGTCATGAACGACAACAAAGAGCATCTATTTGAATTAGCAGGACGTTGTCGATTCAGACGAAGAAACGAAGCAGATTCTCACTCTCACTGATATTCTCGTCGTTTTTTCACGTTTCCTAATGTCTGCTCTCCGTCTTGACATTGCTTCGAATGGCAGCATTATCGGCAGGGCCCACTCCTTCGGGTGCCCACAGGGCCGTGTACAGACCTGGCCCCACGAGGCCCGGGCCCTGGGGACCACAGTTCCAAGAGGAGTTACTTCCTTAAAAGTAGAATAATACATAACTAGGCAAACGCGTTATGTGTTGCCGCGTTGATGGATGAGCTGGAACATATCAACATATCTTTGGATTGGTTATTTTATATATATATATATATATATATATATATATATATATATATATATATATATATATATATATATATATATTCATATATATATATATATATATATATATATATATATATATATATATATATATATATATATATATATATACACCTTGAGATCCAAATCATCACATCACTGCCATCTTACTTTTCATTATTGATTTTTCCTATGATGATGAAGGAGGCTTTGTTTTAATCGTTAACAGTTGAGAGGTGACACCTGTGGCTTGGATTTAATTGGTATTTTGATAGCTTTGATTGATTTTAAGAAATTACATCATATATTGTTTACATCGGAACGGCTGATCCGATTTGAGTGAAAGTTCGGAATAATGTGTATAATAATTATATTGAAATTCCCTGAAAATTTGAAATGTCTCGGATGAAAATTATTTCACGGATATTTTCCTCTGGGTTATTCTGAATGGAGTTTTTGAAACTTTAAAAAGAGCTTTCTCAGAAGTGGTTCAACCGATTGCGCCTTAAAACTATACAGTATCGAATTAGTTAATGGAACTTGTGTATGCCAAGTTTCAACTGATTTTGAATATTCATTTGACCTGTGGAGCGCGAACAAAAAAAGAACAGTCACTTTTTTTCGGGTATGGCGAAATTGAGTCATCGCTTCGCTCATCCAAATATATCCTGGAAAATCATGAGAGTTCATTGGATGAGCGGAGCGGAGACTCAATTTCATCATACACGAAGAAAAAGTACTTTATTTTCGCGATCTACTGATCAAACGAAAACAAAAATTCAGTTGAATCGATACTGTTTAGTTTCAAGATGCAATCGGTCGCACCTATCATGAGAGAACTTATCTAAAAGTTTTCTAGAATGTCACGAGAATAAGACAGAGGAGAAAATGCGTCAGAAATATTTCCTTCGAGAGAATTCAAATTTCCATGGCAATTCAATATGATGATGATACACATTATTCTGAACTTCCACTCGAATCGGATCGGCCGTTTTGATGTGAAAGATATATAATTGATGAGCGTAGCGAAGTCTCCATCCCACTCTTATAGGGCTTTGTCTGTGTGTTTTTTTAATTGTTTGTAAGAACTCCACAGGTCGCAAGGGTTGACTGATCAACATGAAACTTTTTTTGAACACGCAAACTCATCCAACTTAGAACTGTATAGTTTTTGGGATGAATTGGTCGAACCGATTTTGAGAATCATCATCTCAAAGTTTCTAAAAACCTCATAAGATTTGGCTGGGCAGAAAATGTTGAAAAATAAAATCTCTCCAAATGGAATGAAATTCTCTCTAAATGTGTATACATGGATTTTACACATTATCACGATTTTTTAAGCAATTCTGATCAGTCGTTTCAAAAAAAATAAAAGAAATGACTGATAATATTCATAAAATATATCATAAAAATTGTGACAGAGTTAAGTTGTCGAGATTCACTGCTTCTTAGATTCAAGAGTTGACCAACAATGAAGTATTTTGTATATGCGTCAAGGTGTGTAGAATACCAGAGTCAATGAAGTGGCAAGAGTAGAACTACTTTAACGACTTCTATAGCTTATTCAGATATCAAGGTGTGTAGAATACCAGAGTCGATAAAGTAGCAAGGGTAGAACTACTTCAACGACTTCTATAGCTTATTGAGATATCTCGCTCGTCTTACAACGCATATTTCGCGTTTGACTAGTGTTATGACTTAGAACTGCCCAATCACAAGCCAGTATTCAGCTAAACTAGTCAAACGCGAAATATGCGTTGTAAGATGAGCGAGATATCTCAATAAGATATAAAAGTCCTTGAAATAGTTTTACCCTTGCTACTTTATCGACTTTGGTATTCTACACACCTTGATATCTGAATAAGCTATAAAAGTCGTTGAAGAAGTTCTACTCTTGCCACTTCATTGACTCTGGTGTTCTACACACCTTGACGCTTATAAAAAATACTTCATTGTTGGTCAACTCTTGAATCTAGAAAGCAGTGAATCTCGACAACTTAATTCTGTCACAATTTTTATGATATATTTTATGAATATTATCAGTCATTTTATTTTTTTCTTCAAAATGACTGATCAGAATTGCTTAAAATATCGTAATGTGTATAATCCGTTTATACACATTTAGAGAGAATTTCATTCCATTTGGAGATTTTATTTTTCAACATTTTCTGCTCAGCCAAATCTTATGGGGTTTTTAGAAACTTTGAGATGATGATTCTCAAAATCGGTCCAACCGATTCATTCCAAAAACTATACAGTTCTAAGTTGGATGAGTTTGCGTGTACAAAAAAAGTTTCATGTTGGTCAGTCAACCCTTGCGACCTGTGGAGTGCTTACAAAAAAAAAAAAAAACAGACAAAGCCCTATAAGAGTGGGATGGAGACTTCGCTACGCTCATCAACAACATGGTGGTTCACGACACCGTTTCGGTACAGATTTGGTGTCATGATTATTGACTCAAATTCAACTTTCGTTGGTCGAAATTACGATTTTACCGGAAGTTACACTGAGATTGCAGCGATTCATCTGCATCCGGTTATTATAGGATATATATCGAACGACCGTGGAAAAGAGTCGACTGACGAAAATATCGATCCATCTATCCATGAAAACTGCAATTTCAAACATCACCACGCTTTCAGAATCACTTTGTTGAATTTTTCATCCAGTTAAATTATTTATTCAGGTGGTAAAGGACAGTCCGTGTTTGTCTAACTAGGCAAACGCGAAATATGCGTTGTAAGATGAGCGAGATATCTGAATGAGGTAATAGTCGTTGAAGTAGTTTTACCCTTGTTTTATTATCGAATCTGGTATTCTACACACCTTGATGCATATATAGAAGACTTCATTGTCGGGAAAATATCGAATCTAGAAAGCAGTGAATCTCGGCAACCTGAATCTGCTTTAATTTCTATAATAATATTTGATGAACAAAAACAGATGATTCAATTATTTCCTTCAGAACGGCTGATCCAAATTGCATACGAAATTGTGATAATGTGTATCAATCATGTTTACACATTTACAGAAAATTTCATTTCAAACGAATTTTTTTTATTTTTCAAATTTCCTCACCCAGCCCAATCTTATGGGGTTTTTAGAAACTTCGAGATGATATTTCTTCAAAATCTGTCCAACCGATTCATATCAAAAACTATACAGTTCCAAGTTGGATAAGTTTGCGTCTAAAAAAAAAGTTTCATATTGATCAGTCAAACCCTGTGACCTGAGCAGTGCCCACAAAAAAAAAGACACACAGACAAATCCCTATAAGAATGGGATGAAGACTCCGCTACGCTCATCGAACTACAATTGGGTGACTTGAGAAAAGTGCGTCCATCTGTAATCTGACAGCTCAGTTCCTCACATTCCAAGAAGCCTGTGAGTTTAAAGGTAATGAAGGCTATGGCTGTGACGTCACGAGAACGTTACGTCACAGCCAAGTGGAAACAGGCGTAACAAAGATCGTACCGTTATCGTGTCGGACGACAAGAAAAAATCGGAACTGTAAACCCTGCGTTATTCGGATTGCTGATTCGCTAAGCGGTTTTTTAAGCCACCTTGATGATAAAACGACCTAACAGTGACGAAAGTTACGCGATCTCTGATTGTTGAGCTTGCCTCAATCCCACCGCCTTGCGGGATCAAAACGCAAATCGCGTTCATGAAAGGCCAGCAATAAATCTAAGCAACAAGTGTCACCAATGAATTGGAAACGACTGGAACAAGGCCTTCTCCAATTATAGAAATGTATTGGGAAATAGGAGGGCACTGACGTGATTGTTTGAATCTCAATGTGGATAATCTTATATAACCAATAGATATGTTGCTATATATTCTAGCTCATCCATCAACACGGGAACAAATAACGCGTTTGCCTAGTATTATATATAGAGCCTGCATTCACGTTTCGAGGTACCAACAATACTGAGATGAAGAGCATAACAAACAGTGTTATGAATTGCTACAGTTTCCTTCCAGTGTACGATGTAGACTTTGTATTGTTATTGTCTTGCCATTCAACACATTTCAATATCATCATCTCAAGTCATGACTATCAATAACGTAACGGGATAAGCAACATGGCGTAGGTCCTATCCTTTTAACATTAGGCCGTTTTCACCATGATGGAATCAGCGCGCTTTCGTGTACATTTCTGAGATTCGCAATTTCAAATCGAATTGTACGTATTAGGCTCGTATTTCAGTGTATAGTACATAGTTGTATACTTGCATTGTTTCTGACCTTTCTCGTAAATGATGAGTAATTATCCAGTTATCAAATGTTAAATATAGCAGTAGGGCTCTTGGCTAGGGGACTAAATGCTTTCACAGACGTATTTTAAATTTAGATTGGCCAATTCAAATGAACTTTATCCCAATATTGTTTAATGCAGTTGGAAAGAGCTGGATTCACAGATTGCATTACATCTATTACTTGTATAGATCAACTTACAATAATATCAGCAAATCATCATAACATTTGTGAGGCGGCATCCCTTTGATATACGCATGGTGCGAAAAGGAAGCGCCATGTTGCTTATCCCGTTACGTTATTGATAGTCATAGTCTCAACATATTATTCAGTGACGATCAGGGTTTATAGAATGATCCTTCTCATTGTTAGGTTATAGTAATAGCCCAACACAATAATCATGCATGTTTTTCTGAATAAAAACCCAGAGCTTGTACCATTTCTGAGATTGTGCTCTTGATTGGGGGCGGGGGATGAGGGAGGGTGACAACAAATGTCGGGCCTGGGGGCTCAAAATAACTTGGTACGGCTCTGATTATCGATGAAGATTATCAACAAGAGTGGAAGTTCTTTTTCTTTTTTTTTATAATTAGGTTTTAACGACGCACTGTAATGATTACTAAGATCTATTGGCGTCGGATGGATGATTAATGAGATGATGGTATGATGAGATGAAGGTTTTCATGGGTAGTGGGAAGAATAGTGGGAAGGAAGCGGTCGTGGCCTATATTGTGGGAACCATCCGGCATTAGCCTAGACTATAGAGGGAAACCACGAAAAAACCCTGTGAAGATGGTCGGTGGCGGGGATCGAACCGGGTCCGATATGTCCCTTCACCTCCCGGATCACATGAAGCAAGTGAGCTGACCACTCAGCTACTGTGTCGGTATGGAAGTTCGTTTTTTTTTTTTTTTTTCTGTATCAATTGAGTACATGTGAGCACCACGAACATCCAATGATACCACAGCGAAGTGAAAGGTTCAACGCATTTGAGAGATTTGTTAAGATTTGATTTGTTTCATATTAATATTCTCCCTCCAGAAAACAGATGGATCAATTTGCCCTGAGAACATCACAGCCAAACAAGAATAACAGTGATAATTATTCCCATCAGATTGATATACGAGTGTCATTTCTTCCGTGGATACAACTACACGTGACATTAACACATTCGTACCCTCGAATAGATCAGCCGTTGGTGGGGTCATCAACCGAACAATCATCATCAGCGTGATAATCCTCATCATATTGTACCATCAGCCAGTGAGAAGTCATTATTCTCGACCTCGGAATGTGTTCCCAACTAATCACCATTACGCTAGAACAACCCCCCCCCTCCCCTCCCCCCCATTCCCAACCAGCAGCTCGCCCGACACCTTACACCCATTCCAGGCCTGCCAACGCGGAGAATACGTTATTAAAATTTATAGTTTTAATTTGTCGTCCGTAGGTTGGTTGCCTGATCTCACTTGCCAGTCACGTGGTATTACCAACTGAAGCTGAGAATAATATAAAAGCTGAAGTAGAAGACGCTTGATTCTCTTTCCGAACAAGTCACACTCACTCTTAGAATATTCAATTAGTTCTCGTTTTCATCCGACTGTGTGGAGTGTAACGCACGCTGAAGCTGTCCTTACATGAGCACGAGTGTTGGCGTTCCGCTTTCCGCCCAGCAAGCTTTTGTTATGCTTCTAGCAGCAGATAATAGACTATTTTCGAAAAGAATGAGCCATCTAGTGACGATCGTTTGAACTAGAACGGAATGTTATCACCCGAGTTTGGAAGTCCTATGCTGCCAATGCTATTTAACACGTTTGATTTATATTATTGTGCGTTACTGTGAACGTATTAAGTTATAATATGATGGTAGTTTGAACATTTGTATGTTTACTATATACTGAGAGATTTACACACTGTCAGAGTGGGTAAGATGAGATATAATGCAAGTTTTATCTCTTGGTGTTCTGCCTTCAACCCTGTGGATAAGAGGGCTGACTTTATCAACAGTACTAAAACTTCCAGAATGCTATATCAGCGATCTCGGCTGCTAGGAGGCGTGACGCGCCTGCGCATTGAATTATGCAAATAGTCCATTGTATTGTCAATTATAGTCCGCCCGGAGTTTTTCTCAGTGTCAAGTCTGTCCGGTTTGGCGTGCACCAACACACACGACCGATGGTCGCCGAGATGAAATGAGGCCTCTCTCTTCCAACTCTTCATCCATGGTGCGATAAAAACACGGATATTTTCCACCTCCTCTACAAATATTTCCAGGGTAAACGTCTGTGAAGGACTAAAAACGGCGCGCGGATGTCGAACTTCGGCTCTCGAAAGATTTGAACCACTTCCGGCGGAAACCGAAGAGTTGGACCGAGCTCGACATTCGGATAGCACACCGCTCTAGTCACTGATTGGTCGTTTTTCCAACATGGCGGCTGGAAACCACGGAGCAAGTTGGCTGAGCGAATACCGCGTGTATGTGAGGCCAACTTGATGGCTTCTCGAGTGTATGAGCAGGCACTTGGATATACACAACACATCGATGTCACCCTATCAAGTTATGTGGACTGGAAACTGGTGGGAAAAGTGAATCACAACCAACGTTTTGGACTTTTATTGGACCTTTTCAGACGATTTTGAACTCGAGATATATCTATTTTCGTTGAATTGAGGTTCTTCTGTGAATTGTATCTCATTCAGTTGTGATGATTCATTCAATTTTCAATCTGAGCCCACTCTGAATTTGAAAAAGTTCATTGATCGATAGAATCGAATTGGCTTTTATCAATACTTTTATCACTTGAAACAAAATCACTTGAAGACTTGAACAAATTATGGGAATGGGCGGAGGTAAATCAGATGAAATTCAATGTGAATAAGTGTCAAGTAGTTAGGTTCGTGGGCAAGAAGCACGGCGATGAACCAAATTATGAAATGGGAGGAGTCAGATTAGAGACGAAACTAAGTTATAAATATTAAGGGGTAGTTTTAGACAAGGAGTTGAACTGGGAAGAGCAAATAGAGAAGATCACAGCAAAATCAAACAGAAATCTGATTTTTGTTATGAGGAATTTGGAAGGGGCATGCGAAGCAGTTAAGGCAAAGGCTTACTTGACGTTGATAAGACCGATAGCTGAATATGCGGCAACGGTGTGGGATCCGTATAAATTGGGACAGATCAAGAAGATAGAAAGTATACAGAGGTGGGCAGCGAGAAGAGTTACAGGGAAGATGAAGAGGAGGAAATGGATCATCAAAGTAAAAAAGCAGGAAGGGTTAAATATCAAGCTGCAGAGGGTACCAGAGAGTGTGAGTAAGATGATTGAAGTGTTGGGATGGAATTCGTTGGAGAAGAGGAGAGGGCAGATGAGGCTGTACAATATGTATACGGCTTTCACAGGGCAAAGAGCATGGAAAGATATAGGAATGAGATTGAAGGAACCACATTATTATGGGAAAAGTGACCACTGGGCCAAAATAAAAATCGTTCGAGCACGACTGGACAGGGTGAAATTTTCATTTGTCAATAGAACAATACGGGACTGGAATGGCCTGAACCAGAGTATGTTTGACGGAGTTGATAGGATTGGTCAATTTGAAATGAAGCTGGCTAGATAAATTTAGTAATTTTAGATTTTGCAAGTAATTTAAGTTAAGAATTAATTTTAAGATGTTACCACCTGTTCATAACTATTTGTAACAGTGAAATAAACAAACAAACAAACAAACAAACAAATCACTACTTGATAATTGATTGAGTTGGATGTATATCAGAATGATACACGATACCCGAAAGTAAAATACACATATAACGATGGGGTCTAAATGAATTGGATATATCCACATATATATATATATATATATATATATATATATATATATATATATGGAAAAAAATATATATCTCTCTCTATATACATGTATATATATATATATATATATATATATATATATATATATATATATATATATATATATATATATATATATATATATATATATATATATATATATGATGTCTGAAGTTTTGAGGGCCAATGGTTGATGGTAATGCTGACTCTGCGGATATTTGCCCTTTTGGGATGAGTGTGAGTGTGCACGCCATGCACACTGAACCAGGAGACCTGCTGATCAGTTTCGACGTGGTGTCACTGTTCACAAAGATCCCTGTGGAAGAAGCACTCAACATCATCGAAACCAAACATCGGCTGGCTGAACACGTCATACTCCTAGCTCGTCCATGTATGACGACGACCTACTTCATCCATGATGGCCGCTCCTACAAGCAAGTAGAAGGAGCCCCCATGGGCTCACCCCTGTCACCCGTGGTCGCCAACCTGTACTTGGAAGACTTCGAGTTGAAAGCTCTCAGCTCTGCAAGACTGGAACCGAGATGCTGGCTACGCTATGTGGACGACACATTTGTCATCTGGCAGTACGGCGAACAACATCTTCAAGAGTTTCTTCTCCACCTGAATAGCATCCACCAGAACATCCAGTTCAACATGGAGAGTGAAGAAAACGGCAGACTACCTTTTCTGGACGTGCTTGTGTCTAAGAAACCGGATGGGAACCTCAGTCACACTGTCTACAGAAAAGCAACCCGCACCAACCGCTACTTGCACGCAACATCTCACCACCATCCATCGCAGATAAGATCAGTGGCCAACTCACTCGCCACCCGCTCAAAGAGGATATCAGATGCCGAGAACATTGGAGCCGGAAAGAAAACTCTACACCAAGCTTTGTTGCTGAATGGTTTACCAATCGCCTCATCAACAAGGCATGGGATCAAAAACCCAGAACACGAAAGGGAGAAGAAGATGATGTGAAACCTCTGGCGTACGCATATCTCCCCTACGTCGAGGGTACCTCTGACCGCATCAGTATACTCCTGGCCGAAGTCAACAAGAAGTCCATCTTCAACACGGACAAGAAAATAGGGACGGTCCTCAGAAGCGTCAAAGATCAAGTCCCCCTTGAAGGCAAAGGTGTATACGAGGTACCTTGCGGCGACTGTGCCCAAACTTACATCGGTCAGACAGGAAGGAAGATAGCCGTACGCCTACAAGAACATATCAGGAACGTCACTCTCAACGCAGAATCGTCATCTCTTGCTCAGCATGCCAAAACAACTGACCACGCCATCCACTTCAGGGGCGCGCATTCTCTCGCAAACGTTGAGAACTTCGACGAACGTGCAGTTCGCGAAAGTATCGAGATCGAGAAGCGAGAGCACAACATGAACGCTCGGGACTGAAGCCGCCGTCTCCCACAAGCATGGAAGCCCATCCTGTCCACCATAGCCATCCACGCAGTCGAGCCCACCGACGAGACACGGTCACATGCCCGGACTGTACCAGCCAAGACGGACCGGAGACGCAAGGCCGAGATCACCACCACGACTCAAGCCAGGTCTAACACGCGCAGCCAGCTCGCTGTGAACGCCCTCAAGAAGGCAGTTCGTAGCACAGCCGTCCACACGGTCGAGCCTATCGACGGGACTTTGTCACAGGCCCGAACTTCACCATCCGAGACGGACCGGGGACGAGACGTCGTGGCCAGCACCAACGCCCAGGACGAGCCCAGAACGCGCATCCTGCTCGATGCGGAGACTCTCAAGAGAGCGATCCGATCTGAAAACGAATCCCGGCCAGTCGACCCAACATCCAACCCACAGGTGACGAGCAGAGGCATCCGCACATCGGACCAGGAGCCAGACTTAGCCCACCGTCAACGCGCGAACCAATGAAAACGTCAGGATCGTGATCCTCGTCGCTCATTGAGCGGGCATTTTCCTGAATAGGACTCACTGGAGAGAGCGTATGCCATTCGATTCGAGTACCTCAAGAAGACAAGAACGACTCCAGAAGATGGCGAATAGTTTTTCGCCGAAACGTCGAGTTAAAGGGTTATTTTCAGAACCAACCACACTCATCCCAGGAGGGCAAATCTTCGCAAAGCCGACATAACCATACACACACATATATATATATATATATATATATATATATATATATATATATATATATATATATATATATATATATATATATATATATATATATATATATATATATATATATATATATGTTTATATATATATATATATATATATATATATATATATATATATATATATATATATATATATATATATATATATATATATATATATATATATATATATATGAATATATAAATATATATTCATATATATTTATGTATACATATATATATATATATATATATATATATATATATATTTATATATATACATAAATATACATATATATATATATATATATATATATATATATATATATATATATATATATATATATATATATATATATATTTATATATATATATATATATATATATATATATATATATATATATATATATATATATATATATATATATATATATATATACATATATACAGATACACATATGTATATATATTCATATATAATTCGAGCGTTCTACTCGATGGTCGTGAAATGTAACCCCGTTTGAATGTGATGATTTACTCGTCCAGCGAGCGAGCGCTCTATTCCCTGAATATAAACTATCGCATGTTGTGTTCTTTACTCTCTTTTCCACGCTGTTGATTGACTGCTTGTGCATCCTGCACCGCGAACAGGCACGTGCCCGCCCGGCAATTATCCCGGCTGATAGAATACTCTGGACTCGGGAACGTCCCAGCATGATGAACAACACAGTCGGGATCACGATACACGCTGTGTTGGAGGGAGCACGGGGAAATAGCATCATGTCATTATTACCATCATGGTGGGTTTTTGATCATCTCTATGAATGTTCATACATGACGATGTTTCTAGTACTCTGTAGAATATAGTGTTAATCAATATACTATTAAACTATAAAGCATAACCTTATATTACATTGCTCAAAGTATGTTATTGTCTTCCTTTCATATATATATATATATATATATATATATATATATATATATATATATATATATATATATATATATATATATATATAATATATATATACATATATATATATATATATATATATATATATATATATATATAGTATATATATATATATTTATATATATATATATATATATATATATATACATATATATATATATATATATATATATATATATATATATATATATATATATATATATATATATATATATATATATATATATATATATATATATATATATATATAT